>JAECUM010030667.1:0-28069 GCA_016617855.1 Megalonaias nervosa | reverse complement strand
GCTCAGCATTAAGAGGTTAGTGTTAGGACTGGTCGTCCTGGTGTCAGGATAATGTGACTGGGTGGGACATCATGCTACATGTCTGCAGCATGATGCCCCAGTGCTAGACATCACTATAAAAACTGCCACACTGCAGGCATCGTAGCGATATGACTGAAAAATTGTTAAAGCTACGTTAAAAATCATAATCACATCACACATCACACTTCTCCCTAAAATTCAAGCATAGCTTGACCCCTGTATCAACCTCTGAAGCTACAGTGGCACGCTGTATTTTTACATGAGCAACTAATATGAGTGTAAAATTCCATTTATTAAATAAGCAAAATTCACACAAAACAAGCAAACAGATTATGCCACAATGCGGCATACAATATTTCCAACACAACCTAATAACACAAAAATTAATGTGAATTATGTTTTGCAAAAAAGATCTTCCCAAGACCTTAAAGTTAGAACTAGATTCTACAATAAACATTTTATTTTTCTCCAGCACTGCAAAGCTTGTTGTATTAGATAATAACAACATGAATAAAATGTCTAATACATTTCACTTTTTTTATAAATACTGATGGATATGGAATCATCACGCGAATTTCAATGGACAAAGATTGAAACAGAACTTGTCATATGTCTTTTTAATTATAAAGAATTATACAACATTTTGCTTCAAACTATAACATTTTCAAAAGTTCTTAAGCAGAAACTAGATTCATGATTCAAGTAAATTTCCAAGTCAAAAAGGTAGCATAAATTAAGTTTTAATATAAAAAGGTGAAAATCAAACTTGACCTAAGTTTTATACAATATAAAATCTCCTACCAAATTAGGTTTCATTAAATCCATGAAGTCATTCAGTTCACTGAATGGAAACAAAACTCCTGACATAGGGATGTGCAGAATATAAGTATACAGTAGATAATAGACATAAAAACTGTATATCATTCCATAGGAAGCAAAGGTAGCTCACTACAGTAAAAGTCATACAGGTATGTATATGCATTTACTTATCTTAAATGCAAATTGTTGTTTTAAAATTTAATACTAATTTTATTTAACTGAAGTCTATTCAATCATGTTTACTGAATGTTCTGCACCTGAACTATCATCAAGAAACTTCCAGATGAAAATTATTGATCACTATGTAATTTTACAATGGTGGCCATGTACTAAACTGGGTCAAAAAAGAGCATGTCAAGTCTAATCATCACAATATAGGGTAGTTCAAAATCAAAATGCATTGCTGACATTGTGACATTACAGTATGCAACATTCAATCCGGATTGCACTGGATCACACCTTTAGGTTGATCTTGTTCAAAACTGTCCAGGTGCTGTAAGTTTGATTTTGCTGTATGTACTTCTTGTGATGTTTAAATAATGACCTTCCAAAGGAACGTGAATGTATGAGGACCTAAACAACGTGAATAATTGCAATTTAAAGGTATACTGAATCAAATTCTAAAATATGATATCCATTACTGAAATAATTGGTGTTGAATGTATACATGACCTGAATGACTTTTACTATAATAGGTGACAATAATAATTCTGGCAGACTATACAGAGCTGACCATTATTCCAGCATGTCCTTGAGAAAGGTTATTAACTCCATTTTCAGCACAACATTGCCAATGCTATTAAAAAATGCTGTTAAAAAGCAAGTAACCAAGCAACCAACAACCACTCAACTGAACACAGTAACTGCATGAAAATGGAGGGCAAAATTAAAAATTGTGGTCTCTGCAATTATTAACTTGGTCCATCAGCTAAATAGGGGCCCCGAGTGGCTGAGTGGTCTAAAGTGCTATCCGTTACGGATCACTGCCATCTCACCTCTGTCTGTGTGGGTTCGAGTCTCGGATTTGGCCTATGTGGGTATGTGAGAAAGCTTGCCAGTAGCTTCTCGAGGGTCGGTGGTTTTTTCCGGGTTCTTCCTCCACCATTAATACTGGCCGCCATGTATAGCCTATCGTGTACTGAAAAATGGCGTTAAACCCTACAACAACAACAACAACAACCATCAGCTAAATAAAAATATTACTCTGGCCTTTGACTCAGCTTTCCATGACTCCTTTTGTTCAATGTTATGCAAACCAAAGATAAAAATATAACAAAGAAAAGGTCCATATGATACAGATACCCTGCCAATGATTCATGTACACTGCTAAGTTACAATTTAAACAGGGGAAATAACTCCATTCAATTTTGTCAGAAAAAGGTGAAACTTGAGCATGACTAAGACCTTCTTTATCTTAAGCCTCATTCTAAATGGTTGGTTTCAAAGCAAAGACAAGATATTTTGTTATTTTACTCTAAATGAAAACAAGAAGGTTATATTATGCCAGTGAAAGTAAAGCAAAATGCCTTGCCCCTGGGTCACAACTACTGCATCTGACTCAAGCTGCTTTAATGGCAGGATTCGAAGCCACATCCTCCTGGTCACAAGTCGAATATACTATAACCACTATGCCATCAGTGGGACTGAAGGAGATGGACAGATATGAAGAGCACTATCTGTTGTGAGGGCATACAAAAACAAGAAGACCAAGTGGGCTTGATAATGCTCACCTGCTAACTGACATGGTTGCTTGTGAATGCAAATTCACACACATATCAAACTTGTGGAGAGGAAAGAAAAAGTTGATAAATCTAGTTACTACATTATCTATTAATGTTGATGTTATTTATCTCTAGACTTTAGATATTATAAGATCATACATCAATTGTAGTAACTGGTTGTGACGGTAAAAACAGTTTTAAAATATTCAACACAAAGTGATCTGAATTTATTATCATATTATTCAATGGCTGGTTTGGTTTTAATTGCATTTTCAGTAATATATATATATGGCTAGATCATGCCACTGGAATGGGAGCAAAATGCATTTACAAAAGCAACCAATCCAATCTGATCCAGGAAGATATCGAACCCATAATCCTTGGATTACCATTCCAAAAATCTATCAACTAAATTGTGCGTCTCACTTCTATAGTGTCATAAATTTGGAAGAAAAATAACATGCAACTGATGCTGTATAGATAAGAAGGTGCAACTGAGTTTTGAAATATTACGCAGCTACATATAAAATGTTTTAAAGTGACTGTGCTCTCATTTATTTTTGTGGGTATCAGTTTTTGAGGATGTGTAAAACCAGGAAAGTTTTTGGGGTATTTAAACATGTGCATTTGCCTTTGCCAATGCATATTTATAGGTATTTTATTTTGTGAAATATTCTATATAAATTCCTAAAATAAAGAATATAAAAGAACAAAACTATACCAAAAATAAATGGTGGCTGCTTGAATGTTTAAAATAGTACTACTGCCAATATAAGAACAGATCAAACACCTGTCAAAAATCAATGTCTTACACCATGTTTTCATCAGAGTGCCCAACACCAAGCAGAATCAATATAGCTAACAACACCATCATAAGAAGTTCATGAAACACATCTATATGATCTTTTACTTAGGTCGCTGTCCATAAAGTTGCATCATCAGTATGTTCAGACAATCATGTTATGTGGACAATGTACATTCCATACATAAATTATACCAATGATACAGCTGATTTATGTGTTGATGAAAATGCACTCAGAAAATTTGACAAATTGGGTAACACTCTAACTTTACAAGCCATCTGTTCAATTCAGTCCAAATGCTTGACATTTCTCTCATTTTCTGATAAAGTTTCTCTCATTTCTATGTTTGATTTGATTTGCAACAGCAAAATAAAAAGAAGATATATAAGTTTGTTTTTTTTTCCCACACACCTTATGTACATAGAATTATGATATTGGTGCTTATACTGGTACCTTGTCACATTCATTCTGTATTTCCCAAAAAGCATATTTCCTGATCTATTTGAAAATTTGGCACCCATCAGTGAACTGAATAGGTTTAAATTTAGTGTTTGGTCCCTTTTATTGTAGCATGATCTTCTTTTTACAAATCCATGGCAGAACACTGGGATAATAATAGTATGAAGAAAAGGGGAATAAGTTATGATATTATATTTCAAATTTATAGTGAACCTAATAATGGGTTACAGAACAATAAGTAATGTAGAAAACTGTAATCAAGAACTTTAACCAAAATGTGTTCCCAAAGTATTTCTTGATCCTACTGCTCAATCCAGGGGCAGATCCCAGACGTAGTAATACAGACAGAGAGAGGGGAGTATGTGACAAAATTATATTCTGGCTAGTGAACTAAGTAAGGGGTTACATAAGTACTAGTGATGAAAAAAACTTGAAGCAAAAAGTGTCACCAATGTTACACTTCAAACAAGTTAATTCAAGAAGGTGTTATGAAAATGTTATGAAACAAACTAACCAGAATCTTCAACCTATATGTCCCCATTATAATTCCTGACCCCATGGCCACACCCAGGGGCAAAACTCAGTCACAGGGGTGGTACTGAGAGAAGGAGATTATGAGATGATATTGTATTCTAAATATGAAGTGAATGGAGTAAAGGGTTATGAAAAATAAGTGACAACATTTTTTAAACTATTAATCTCCAATATAATTCTTCATACCATGAACCCATTCAGGAGCAAAGTCCAGAGGCAAAGTGGTACTGAGGGAAAGGCAGTATTTAATGCCATAGTCCAAATATGGAAGTAAATTGTGTAATAGCTGAGTCAGAAATGCTGGAAAATACTTTAACCAAAGCTGTCCACACATGCACACACACACACACAACTCTAAATTTCCCACAACTTGGGACATAAAAGAATTATCATGCATACCATATTGTGCCTTCCTTCGGCACTCTGCTCGCTGGGTTGCTAGCTGGAAAAAATTAAATGAAAACATAGTTTAATAAGCAGACAACTCTATTTCTCATCTAGTGGACATGAATATCCCTTAATTGATCTTGAGCAAGACAAATCTATCTTGTGCTAGATGTAGTGAAGATAAAAAATTTCTGATAATATAATTATCTAATAAGATTAATATTTGTATGTTATGTACTATATACAATTATCATTTCTATTAGAAGGTAAACCACTACACATTATATGCAACATGTATTCAGATGTCAAATACATTGTATAACTGCAATACACACAATGCCATATGAACCCTGGTGTTGTTTACACAGTATACCTGCTAAATATTATGTGCTACAAGTGCCCTGGTGTCATTTACATTGTATACCTGCAAAACATTATCTGCCTTATGTACTCAGATATCATTTACATTTGGTATACCTGCAACACATTATGTACTACATGTATACAGCTGTTACTTATATGATATACCCGCTTCGCATTATGTACTACAATACATGTACATGTACCTGGATGTCATTTATATGTATAACTGCTAAAAGTGTTACATGTAACCTGGTGTTACTGACAGAGTACACCTCTGTTACGAGTCTATGCTCTTAAAATAAGTAACAGAAAAGAGTGAAGACAACAAGCTTTGTAAAATTTAGCAATTAATTTATCTCCCTAGATTACAAAGTGAAAAATGAGAAAAAAGAACTTACAGTATTACGAATTAAGTCCAAAAATAATCCAAGAATTAAAGACACAAGTCCTAGTAATAAAAAGTCCTGAATAAAACTCAGTTCATGTCCCGAAGAGATTTAAAATTGAAGGCGATGATGTGTCTATTATGGTCTGCAAAGTGCTGATGTGACAACAGTCTCTTGTTGAATCACAGAAATATTATTCCAGGTTTGAATTCAGTATAAATAACAATGAATATCTTTATCCAGGAATTTTATCAGAGCACTTTTGTATTTCCATAGAAAATAATCACTTGAATTCAATAATTTGAAGAAAATAAAATTCAGCCCAAACTGGTCACAACATAATACAACTTGAAGTGCTAGAAGTTAAAGCACAACTGGTAAAATCCTCACAGTCACAAGATAATATAGTTCTATGCTTGACCTCAAGGTCACAATTAGCATTTTCTAAACACAACCATTACCTAATGGAAAATAACCTTCTAGAATGATCTAATGAGCCTTGTTTATTTACAACACAATAACCTATCAAATTCACTTGAGAATCTCCAAAACCCTGACCTTGATCAACATATTTACTCCTTCTTTGTTTACCTGAATAATAATTCGGTTAATAAGCTCATACCCTTAGAGAATAATGAAGCTATTATTAGTTGTTTACATAAATGAAATAAAATAAAATAAAAAGAAGTCAATCAGGTCAAGCAGCAATGAACTCAAATTTGGACAAGGTCAAATCCAGCAAACAATGTTACATTACAATAACACGTAATGAAATAAAAAAAAATTAAGACTAACAAACAAACGATTAAATTAAATATACATAACAACCCGCAAGACATTATGTACTATATATACACAGATGTCATTTACATGTTATAAACATTAAGTGCTACATGTACTCTGATGATATTTGCATGGTATACCTACAATACATTATGTGCCAAATTTATTAAGATATCATTCACATGGTATAACTGATGCACGATGTCATTTACATTGTATACTTGACACACGTTATGTCCTACATGTACTGTCATTTACAATATATATTAGCTACATATGATGTGCTACAAGTACCCGTATGTCATTCACATGGTATACCTTCTTAGCATTATGCACTACATGTGCTCAGATACCATTAGCATGGAATACCTATTAGAAGTTATGTTACATGTACCTTGATGTCATTTACACTGAATACTGCTACATATTATCTGCTTTGGGTACCATGATGTCATTAACCAGGTATACTTGTTAAACATTATATCCTACATGTACATGGTATACCTGTTACACATTATGATGTACATGTACTGAGACGTCACACATATGGTATACCTGCTACACAGGTATGTACTATATATACACAGATGTCATTTACATGTTACATGTATCCAGATGTCATTTATATCGAATGCCTGCCATACCATGTTATGTGCTACATGTAATCAGATATAATTTACATGGTATACCTGCTACACAGTATGTCCTACATGTATTCGGATGTAATTTACATGGTATATCTGTAACACATTATGCACTACATGTACTCAGATGTCATGTACATGGTATACCTGCTATTCGTTATATGTTACCTTTATTCAGATGTAATTTACATGGTATACCTGCTACACAAGATTGTCTTACATGAAATCATATGTCATTTACATGGTGTACCTGCTACTCATTTTGTGCTATACATACCATGATGTGATTTTCCTAGTATACCTGCTACACATTATGTCTTACATTTATTCAGATAGCATTTACATGGTATACCTGCTAAACATTATGTGTTACATGCACTTATATGTCATTTACACTGGTTATACTTGCTGCACATTATGCGCTACAAATATCTGGATGTCATTTACACGGTACACTTGCGTCATAATATGCACTATGTGTACTCAGATGTAATTTCTATAGTACACCTGCCCCACATTATGTCCTACATACACCCATACATTACATACATGGTATACTTGCTATACCACATTATGTCCTACATGTACCTTGATGTCATTTACATGGTATACCTGCTACACAGTGTGTCCTACATGTACTCAGATGTCATTTACATTTGGTACACCTGCTACACATTGTGTTGTTTACATGATATACCTCCTTCATATTATGTACTACATGTACTCAGATATCATTTACATGGTATATATGCTAACATTATGTGATTCGTATACTGAGTTGTCATTTATATTTGGTATACTTGCCACACATTATGTACAATACATATTCAGATGTTATTTGCATTTGGTTTACCTGCTAACAGATGTTATTTGCATTTGGTTTACCTGCTACACATTATGTGTTATATGTACTCCAATGTCATGTACACGATAGACATGCTATACATTATGTGCTTCATTAGTTATGATATTGCAGCCCTGATATGGTTGACACTTTGAAATGATCTTATATCTTGCAATGGAGCAATCAAAACTATTATGAAAAATAAAAAGATAAAATGAGCAACAATCTACAAAGTACAGTTATGTTTTTCATGAAATTTGGCTAGTGATAAAGTTGTTAAGCCTATATAAAGTAAAATACATTGTTATGTGACTTTGACCACAATGTCCAAGATTCTTGAGGTAATCCAATTTCCAAAAAAGGCTTGCTATAGCATATTTCGATATTTCATGACACGCTATTCAATGCGCACCATATTTATGATGATCTGTTTACATTTCCAAAGAAGGATGAAATGTCCTTACATAGCACATCAAAAAATGATGCTGAGAACTGAAGTAGTTCTTATATGAATTAATATGGCAGCTGATAAAAAAAAACAACTTTCATTTGATGAATATATAAATGCTCTATTACTCAAGACTTGTTTCTGCAGTGAAATCAATACTGTTACTATACAAATACTACTGGATTTGTTTAAGGATATGTACTATGCACTATCTTCAAACCCTCTGACAATATGCTGAATAAGTGCCAGGTGTGATTCACACCTGGCTCCTCCATTGGTGCATGAAGGAACATTTTAGTACCCTGTCCATGAAGTAGGGGTACTAATATTAGCTCTAGTGCTTCATGTGATTAAATGTCATTTACATGGCATATACTTGCTAAACATTGCATGCTACATGCACTCAGACATCAATCAAAGGGTATGAGACATTTCACTATTAGTAAAGCTGTCTGTTGGGAAAGAAAGAGCAATGGGCAAGAAAAAGATTCTACTTTTTATTTGCATAGGGGTAATCAAACCCTTGAAAGATAAGCCTTCCCTATACTTCCAACAAACATGAGGAAGAATTTATTAATCCCAATTAATTTCACATTAATGTTAAACAAGACATTTAAAAAGATCAACAGTAGATATTTTTACCTAGCAGCCTGATATACCAATTCCCCAAACCAGAATCAACCAATATCAGTTCAAAGCTTACTGTTTAACATGTTTAAATCATGTGACAAGAGAACCACATATGGCAATATGTCTGGATTGCAAATCATGAGTATTGTACATTCATATTTGGTCATGGGGTAATAATCTTTGTAGATTTTATGGTCCATTTAAATCACCTATGGATATAACAAAAACCAACTTATGTGACACTATTAGCAGTAGTGTCAGAGTAAGTTACTTAAAGCAAATGATACTCTATTCAAACCAAACTCAGTCCAATGGTAAACAGAAGTCAATAAACTATCATATACTAGTCACAATGACCTAGTTTTTACTGATGGCTGTAGCACTCTGGCATGAGAATGATCGATTTAAGAAATCCCTGAATTGCTATCAATCTCATCATAATATGTATCCTCTTGGACAATTCTTCATTTTTGATCATCTTGAACAAAAACTGGAATTTTTTTCAAATATTTGTTATTAACAAAATTTCTTTGAAATCTTGGATTTTGAATCAAGAGCTTTTCACATCAGGGTACTCTTCATAATGCAATTACATACTAAGTTATTTTGCCTCATAGGCAATAGTGCCTTAGCAAATGAGCTCAATGCAAAAGTAAAGCATAAATACAGGTCACACTGACCTGGATTTTAAATGATGGATGTAAGGTTGCAAAGTTTACCAATATTTTTAAATGTGTACATGCCATATAATAATCAAAACAATGCTATTCAATCAAACTGTTTCAAAACTCAACATCTCCCTTTGATCTGCATGTTTAACTTACAGCCAACTGCTTTTCACTTTTAACCCATTGACAATATGCATGCCATATCTTGTTCAACATGTGATGGTCTCAATTACTTTAAGTCTTTTACCTCTTATTATGACAGGATTCAGATTGCAAGGTGTGTCTTTGTTGAAAATATCTTATGATTAACAAGGCTCAACGAGACATGATACTGTTTTGTTCTGCTGCATATATGTTTGTGAGGAAAAAGTCAATAATACAACCATACTTACTGCCTGGAAAAGCACATAAAATGCTTTTGTTGAGCCACAATGATGAAGAAAGGAAATTTTTTTTTGTTGTTAATTATGTTACCCTGAGAATGCTCACCTGATCAGATTAACTTTAGGGAAATAACTTTTGGTACCGCCGAATTCAGGAATCCATGAAAGACCTAAAATCAGCTTTCCATCACAATATCATGTAGACATATGGAAGTAATTCTTACATATTCTCTGACATGACAGAGAAAAACAAGTGCATACAGCAAATAGATATACAAATTATATTCAATTAGGTGAACGCATAATGACTGAGATGATCTATGAAGGAAACAAATAATAAGCTGAAGTTTAACGGAACAAATTCAAAACACAATGGTATAAAGGTCATGCAAGTCTTACTGATTGATATCACATGGACAATAACAGCAGAAATATGAATAAATTCCCTGAAATGCTATATACACAAGGTATATAAACTTTATGCTTCAATAAATGAAAACGTTTGCTGGAAACTCAAAAAAGTTTAAAAGTTTTTGGAGGCAATGTTACCAATCTCTCAGCAAAAGATTAAACTGTTAAACAAGGGAAATGGGTGGCAACCTAGCAAGGCCAAGGGTAAGTAATCTGTATGGATTTGGATTTTTTTAAACTGTAGCTTTAGCAATTTTTTCAGTAATATCGCTAAGATGTCAGCGGTGGGGCATCATGCCACAGACATGTAGCATCATGTCCCACCCAGTCACATTATCCACACACCAGGCCAACCAGTCCTACCACTAACCTCTTAATGCTGAGCGCCTAGCGAAGCAGCTGTGAGTACCATTTTTATAAGTCTTTAGTATAACTCTGCCGGGGTTTGAACCCGTGACTTTTGTATCTGAGGTGGATGCTCTAACCACAAGGCCACCAGAGCAGTCATAATCTATATGAGTTGCATCCTTTCATCTATATGATACAAGAAATATATTTGTTTTCATCTTTCAGGAGTGCTGGATTTGAAGGTAGTAGAGGTTATTTTCCTAATGTAAATGTGATTAGGCAATGTATTCACCAGATAAGCATTACAGTGGCTTACAAATGGCATCTATATATTGTTCATCAAAGATTCATTTAATGAACATGTTTTTTAAACATAATAAAAAGTTTGTTCAAATGTTAGTCATGATTATCAGTAGATCAACCTGATTTGTAATATTGTATAATGTGTATTACAACAAATTCTCATCAACTTTGGCTCTTTCCTTGTGATACTACATCTAATGTGAAAATAAATCCATACTTAAACAAAAATTAGTAGAAAAATTCTGCTATACAGTCCTCTTAAGCAGAGACTTGGTAATATGTTATTTAATTGGTAGTTCCTTTGTCCCTGACAACCAACTGTATGTTCATTTACAATGTTATAGATTTACAAGCAGCAGACTAAATAAAACCCTTTAAAAATATTGCAGCTTTAGATCTGTAGATTCCCAATTAAACTGGATTTTATCCTAGATGAATGACTTAAGAGTCACACAAACAGTGTATACAAGGTACCAGAGTCATCTAGAGATATTATTCCACCCCCTTCAGTTCCCTGCTTATGTAAAGACTCCTACTGAAAAGTACCCTGTAGTCCAGAACTCTAGCTTTTACTTATACATGTACCCTATAGTCCAGCACTCTAGCTTTTACTTATACAAGTATCCTATAGTCCAGCACGCTAGCTTTTACTTATGCATGTACCCTATAGTCCAGCATGCTAGCTTTTACTTATACTTGTACCCTATAGTCCAGCACGCTAGCTTTTACTTATACAAGTACCCTATAGTCCAGCACTCTAGCTTTTACTTATACAAGTACCCTATAGTCCAGCATGCTAGCTTTTACTTATACAAGTACCGTATAGTCCAGAACTCTAGCTTTTACTTATACATGTACCCTATTGTCCAGCACGCTAGCTTTTACTTATACAAGTACCATATAGTCCAGCACGCTAGCTTTTACTTATACATGTACCCTCTAGTCCAGAACTCTAGCTTTTACTTATACATGTACCCTATAGTCCAGCACTCTAGCTTTTACTTATACATGTACCCTATAGTCCAGCACTCTAGCTTTTACTTATACATGTACCCTCTAGTCCAGAACTCTAGCTTTTACTTATACATGTACCCTATAGTCCAGCACTCTAGCTTTTACTTATACATGTACCCTATAGTCCAGCACTCTAGCTTTTACTTATACATGTACCCTATAGTCCAGCACTCTAGCTTTTATGCTACTTATGCAAGTACCCTATAATCCAGCAATCAAGCTTTTACATTACCTATGCAAGTACCATGATATGCTCCAACATTTTCATCTTTACATTACTTATGCAGGTACCTTATGTCCAACACTCTCAGTTTCTACAGTTCTAATATAAGTATCTATGGTCCAACATTATCAGCTGTTACAGTATGTATGCAAGTACCTTATGGTCTAACACTCTCAGCTTTTACACTACATATGTGAGTACCATATGGTCTACCATTCTCAGCTTTTACACTACTTATGCAAGTTTCTCATGGTCCAACATTCTCATTTTATTAACTACTTAAGCTACACTTTGTTTCCATGGTAAGATAAAAAATATTGAATATTTAAAGTATCAACCAAGATTTTATGTTGGATGAGTTGATCCCAAAAGTGTACAATAAAGTAGTTGTTCCACATTTTATCTACTGCTGTACAGTGTAGGGAGGATCCCATAATTCTTCCTGTATGCAGAGACTATACAGCTTACAGAAAAGAGTAACACTCTTAAATGGATGCCAATTAAGTAAGGGACTACATTACTTTAGAAAATCTTTTCTTATCTTCAGGGTCTTAAATAATTTAGTGCAAAAGTATCTCAGTGTTGTCAAATTAGTAAGGAACATTAGTACAAGGAATGGTAAAATGAAAACAATGATTCACACTTACCAACAGTTCAGATGGGATATTTTATGAAATCTTTTACTTACATTCAAGTAAAGGTGTATGGAACAGTTTATATCATGATATTAAACATGGCCCTAATGTTTCAGATTTTAATAAATTATACCTCTACAAATATTTTAATGACTGATCTCGATTTATTACATAGTAGATATAGTTTCCCTATAGTTTGTGCAGTTTCATATTTTTGATATTACCACATGTTAAAATACCACTTTATGTGATTCTGATTGGTCCAAATAAGCCCATGAATGTATTGTGCAGTATTCTCTTTACGGATTGGCTGTAATCGTGGGAAAACTTTTTTAACCCCGCCTTCTGGAATATTTTGTTTTCAATGAACAATTTTGGCCGGCATTTTTTGAATCGACTCATGAAAAGGAATTGAGGAAAAATGGTCACATCTGTTTCAATATGGCTCATTTACCCCCACAGGGGTTTGTTATGACATGTATAACATGTCATAACATGAAAAATGGCTATTAAAACCACAAGACAAAAACGATAACAACAACAAGTAAAACTACAGGTATTGCTGGTGTGGGGCAGGAGTAACATGTTATCCTTGCAATCATTTTATTAACTTCTATTACATTTGTATTCTTTTATAATACATGTTCAGTCTCCCGGATTGTCCGGTAGTCTTTTGATTTTTTAACCCATCTTTTGATCTACTGATTTGCTGAAAAAACCTCCCAGAAATTAAAAATCCGCCAAGCATAGGTATTTAAAGTTAAAACAACATTTCGTGGCATGATTCGGGCAAAATTTGTACCAATTAACGCATTTGGAAAGTGGTGATACCTGAGATCTCCTGCAAATTAGGATCAAGTCGAACATATGAAAGGTGCTCTTTGCAGTATACAATTTTATTCAGTGTTCACCCTTAAAGTGCATGTAGCAACATAAGCCAGTAGAAATATGGTAGTGCTTGTCACAAAGTATACTTTTTCATAACTGTTTTCACATCAGGTGTCTTTAGCTTGACATGAATGGTTGTTAAACTGAATTTAATCGGCACATTGGGCCCCATAACAAGCATTCTGTTGTAGTTTGAATCTTGCATCAAGGAAGTTTTACAAATGTGCTTTTATAGTACAGGCTTTTTAGAAGGCCCAAAATGGCTGATTCCCAGTGTGGTTCATCTTTAGTTGATGATTTCATTCAGCAAATACTGGCTTATCATCGTAATGAAGGCAATTTATTTTTAAAGTTAGGAAGTATATCAGATCATTGGAGTAGGGAAAGCATTAATGGAGATATCAGAGAGTGATTTTCAAGCTGAAAATGGTGTTATAAGGAATCCAATGTACCGTATTTTCATGTATTTTTTCGCACCCTTTAATTTCTTGTACACAATCTCGTTATCAAAATAATAATTATTTAAATGTATGATAATTTTTCGTACATATCATTTTGTATTATTTGAAAAATTCATTAAATTATCGGACATAAAATTTCCACTAAGAAGATTTACATTTGCAAAAATGATCAAAAATACCGTATTCCCATTTTGTTTTTACAAAAATTAATGATTAATTGTTGGTGAGAAAATATAATGATTGAGGCATAAGCATGGGTGCCCACAGCATAGGTCAAGGGGGGGTCACGTGACCCCCCTGGATATCATACTGCAATATATATATTTAATCATGCAAACGAAGCTGAAAATATGTCACAAGATTCTGTTCAAAGCACTTAGTAAATATTAGCTTTAATTTCAGACTGCCTACTATACTAACTCTCCCGGCCATGACTGACTGACCCCCCCCCCCCCATTTTTGTAAAAGATCCTGCGGGCGCTCATGTGCATAAACTCTTATTGTCATTACAATATCTACTGGTGTTTATTAACAAATGAACAAAGGACTTCACAGACCATACCTTTAAATATTATCGTTAATTAGTTCTCCTTATTAAGTCCCTCACCGTAACAAAACACCACGTGCATTTTAAAACGAGTTCAGAAGCCCTTTGATGTTGTCTTATCCAACAAAAATTACATCTCAGTACATGCTAAAGTGAAGACTACAGACCATTGGTCAACTAGTCTTATTGTTTCATTAGTCATACAAACATAAAATATAAAAACCTTGTCATTTTCCATCGTAAATTTGAAAGTCACGGACTCCGTTAAATTGATTCGCATATATACATATACTATCTTTTAAGTGCTTGTTCTGTTTTGACTTGGATATAATTAACATTTTATTGCAAATCTATTCTATGATATACCCCACTATTATTTTTATTGGCGAGTTCGAATAACAAGTAATGCATATGATCGCTTGTCCTTATAACATCTGCTATATGGACAACGGCTTCAATAGCACATTGACAGATTTTCATTTCCCTAAAGAGAGCCTCATTTCCCTACTGGTAGCCTCGCTGATTTGACCTCTTCAGTCGATTCTTGCCCTCAGTCTGGTTTCAACTGGAATAACCAAAGCCCTAAGAATGTTTAATTACCTTGTAAATAACTGCATAGCCATGTGGTTGTTGTAACAATGTACATCGTAATTAAAACAAGAACGAACTGTTGATTTAGCGGTGTTTATTCCTAATGGAATATAGTAGGGTCGTAATACATGAGGATTATCCCACTCGTCAGGTAACTGAAAATAGTCTTTTTTTCTCTTTGCAAAAGCTACAAATCACAACTACACTGAATAAATATGGTTTTGTACACTGAAAAATTTTTGTTTGATTGATCTCTCTGGCACGCGTGCGTGCACACTCACGCACATTAACTTCAATGTTGATTTCAAGTTCTTTATTTTTTATTGCAGTTTGATAATGAGATTACTGTTGTGGTAAATATACAACTTGCACTTAATTTCTTGACGATGTGGGGTCGTATCGTTGTGTACAATTTACCAATAAATAATACCCATAACTTATACATGTTCAAACCATCTTGATCATTTTTCCTATATTACACAACATAAGAGCTACATATGTTCTAAATGCAGACGAGCTTGCACACTGAGACATAATCCTCTCTCTCTCTCTCTCTCATAACAACAGTACTTTTGATTTATTGTAATTAGATTCTTGAATTAAGAGCAGAATGAGACAGAAAATATACGTTTACTTTGTACGTTTGTACCGTTAGGTTGTCGAGTAGCGTGTGTACCGTATGTACTGTAGAACTTGTTTTGGTACGACCCCTTTATTTTTCGTACACGGTCAGTACCACCAAATGATAATTATTTATTTTACATATAATTTTTCGTACACTGAAATTAATAATTATTTTTTCGTGTATGAAAAATTACATAAAATACGGTACATGCTGGATGGACAAAAACAGACAGCATGCTGATCAACCCCTCATTTCAGCAGTATTTCAAAATTAAAATGCAGAAAGGAAGAAAAACAAACCAAATTAAAATATGGACAATTTAAAAGTAGAATGCACTTTTCATTTCTTTTCTTGTTACATTTTAGCTGTGCAGAATCATGTTCCAACTGGCTAAGCTAGCTGCGTATATGCCTCTTCAGATAGACTGTGAAACAGGGTTATCGGTACAGAACAATATTCATACATAAGTAACAGATTAAGCTCAGAAACAATCAACAAATTAATGCTTATACAACTACAAGAAATCTCTTTTAAAGGTTTTCATTTCAGGGGTCTTACACAGTGGATCAGGAAGACAGAGAGAAGGAAAGTGTTATGTAAATATTGAACTATGGCAGTTTCCTCCTCCCCTGATTTTTGCAATGAAAAATGTGATTGTTCTGAACTCAGACCTTCAAATGATTTCTGTATCACTGCAAAAAGAGCTTCTCTACATGATTAATTCAACACATGTTGAAAAAAAAAGTTTCTTTGAGGTATCAGGGTGTTATAAGCTTTTGATTCAATATTCAGATTATATCTGCATTGGGAATAAATATCAACAAAGACATTTTGCTAATGACATTGTTTGTTGTCTTGCAAGAACTGCCATTATTTATATAACACCCCACCTCTGAAAGATTGTTAACATTAATCCATGAGGTTTCAACACCTATCATATGTATGCAAAAACATTGTGTAATACATCACTGCTGTTTGTTGTTATTGATTCAAAACATAACATAATCCCTTTGCTTAAAATACTATGGATATTTATTTTGTAAAATAACTGTCAATTTCAAAATTTGACTTCTGTTATTATTGTTCAAGTACTAAAATACGGATGCTGTGGTTTCACTGCAGTATTGAAAGTTCTTCTTATCATTAAGAAAATCTCTGAGGGCCAATTCCGAAAACGTAAGTTCACTTCATAATCACACCCCATAATCAACTGCATCTGTGAAACGAAGCTTTTACTTCACCAAGTCCTGTATGGTTGCCTGGTTTTCTTTTATCACATTTGTGAATCAGTAATCCAGCTTCAGGTACGTTTAATTATAATCATATTTAAAGCACTGTTAGACTGATCAATTTAAATAAGTTGAGCTGGAGTACATCCGTGACAGATAGCTCTTACTTAGGTAGGATTTTATTTTATCCTTTTATTCCTCCCCCATTTATTTCATTTGATACAAAATATGTAATTAATGTGACATTACAAATCGGTCTACTTTTAATTGAGTGTAACAATACAATAAATACTTCCGCAAGTCAGAACAATGTTTGACACTTAATTAGGTTCTCATAGAAACACTCATGGACATACCTGTGACAGCAAACAGACATTTTTCACCTTTGAATACAAGAGGGCATATTGCATTAATGATGATTACACTGACACCAAACTAAATGATAGAGCTAAATGAATTTCATTTGACAACACTTACATAACTGGTATTTTTTTAGGCATTAGTGACATTTGTTTAGATCAATATTTTGTTGAATTTGTGAAGAGAATGCTGTTTGTAAAGAAGATTTAGAAAATGAACGACATATCAAGGTTTCATTTACCAGTTTTTATCACAATTTTCTTCACATTCAACAATCTGTTCGGTATTTTCTAGTAAAAGTACATAGGATCCATGCTTGACCCAAAGTTTTAACTGGGATTGCAAGTTATCCACATGCAATTTACAAGTGGATAGTGGACTCTGAAAAAAGGTCTGTTCCTGTCATACTGGAATAGTCTAATATTTTTCATCCTCTACTGTTTAAACTAAGACACATGAATGTGTTTTTATACCAGTTCAGCCTGTTTCTTTAGTACGGCATTGACAAATCTCTGGCCTTTGCCCTTTTCAACATGAGGACATGTGGGATACCATCTGCAGTGTTCTATCCAGGGGTTATCTCCAGATTCCCAGTTTCGAAGGCCACCACCACACTGGTAACATCTAGTGTAGTCCTGATTACCTTTAAATAAATTTTGACAATTAAAACTAATAATGCAGCAAAATAGTGTATATAATGACAAAATATTAGTGAGCAAAAGTTTACCAGATTTAGCAAGTGACTAATTTTTCTCTAAAATGTTATTCACAGAAGTATTTTGTGATGAAAAAGACCATATTGCATATGCTATAAGGGTGGACAACTATCAGAATGGATAGTTCCAGAAGCAAGGTTGCCGTTATTTTGTTTTGAACCAATACTGAAATGATGTTTTGTCTATAATTATAGTAAAGATTGTTTATTATATCCTTGGATACATTTTCTGTTAGAACATTTGAGTTTAATTTCCCCAGCCAAACTGCTAAATAACAAAGGAGTAACAACAAGGTGCCAGATAACAAAAGCGTGATGATCACATGTCATTCATATGTGGTACTTTAGAATCATGGGTTGCTGTTCAATGCAACTAAAACATGAAATGTTTCTGTTCATACTTTCATGACTAAATAATTCAGACATATGCCTTAGCTATTGCTCTATTCCTGTCATGTATGTTGACTAACCAAATACAGCTTGATGTTAATCTCTCTCATGTTCATTTTGAATTCTGACTTGTGAAAATGGCTGAAAATATGCTGGTCAGAAAAAGACAAAATGTCTCTTCAGATAAAACTACTACAAATAATATGTGGAATAGAAGCAAGGCATTGATTAAAGGATATGTCTGATTTTGTTTGATTTTCTACTTTCAATAACTGGAAATATTTGTTGTAATTATGAACAAATCATGAGTAACTTTCTTGAGATGGGTCTGATAACGAGGATGTTGATTTCTTGGATTATGTTCATTCTGACAGTGTCACTGTCACATCTGATATAACAACAACTGAGAAAATTGTTTATGAAGTGATTGCCAGGAAGCAACTGATGTTTCTGCTGTTGGAAGTGATGAGGATGACAATGATTCAGTAGCAGCCATTAACACACTCAGAGCCAGTGATGCTGTGGTTACTACAGTGGACTGAACCTACAAGCTAATTGTGACTCACCTGATGCTCTTTACTAGCATGTCACTGAAAAACTAATGACTAAAAATTCCCAAATTAATTATTTATGAAACATACTATTGACAATTTTTTTAATCTAAATAAATAAATGACTAATTTACTAGTTGTTAAGTTACTAACAAAGATGTTTTTACACAAACATTATTTTCATGATTCATTGGTACATATACATGTATGCCAACACTTTTATCAGATGGTTAAACTTACTAGTTTTATTATTTTTTTCATTCTCATGACAACAAGTACTTATGTAAATATAAGTTGTTGGAAAATTGTATTGCCATTACATAAAAGTTTTGACAGTAATCATACCAGTTTAAATTGTTTACTGCATGCATGTCTAACAATATCAACAAGGACAAGTTCATGCACAAAATAAATGATGAATTTGAATTTAACATTTCTTGATTATCATGTTCTAAAAAACCCCATCCCCTATGAAAACCATATAAACAATCTTTACTGTAATATTGTTAGATCATCACTTGCTTTCAGCAGCAATTCTTTATATCTGCAGTTTGGTCTTGTCTTTCAATAGTAGAAAAATCAGATGCTCTACTGACTAAAAAGAATGTCCAGATAATCAAGACCATTTCTTCTGACCATTCGTTCTTTTTAACCACTGAATACTGAAACCATCTCTAATATTGCTGAGAAAGTCTAGCATACCAAATTAAGTAACAAAACTATTATCTTACATCTCAAAGTTAACATGTTGATGTTGATAAGACTTTCCATTTTGAAGGAGCAATGATAACAAGATTTTCAATATGGATGCCATGGTGGCCATATTCAATATCAGACTGGCTACCCTTTCTATTTAGTACCAAGAAGATATCATAAGAAGTCTGTTGGTGAAAGGGCAAGGTCAATATGACAAGCCATCTAGGAGAAACAGTAATAAAAAGATTTCAAAGACCATTGTAGCAGTCATATTAGAAGTCAGATTGGCACGATTTTCATTTATGACCTCCTCGACATCATAAGGAGTCCATCATCTTTCAGTGCAAAAACACCATGCAGATAGACCATTTATTCAGGAGAAATAGTGATAACATATTTTCTACCTGTCTGAACGACACCATTAGGACAAACTGGCATCATAAGAAGTTGTTTAGTAAAATAAATTGATATGAACACGCATCTGTGGTGGCTATATTAGACATCAGATCAACACCATTTTCATTTAGGACTATTACTAGTCATCATAATTAGACTTTTAATGAAAACCCCATTCTGATTGACCATCCATTCAGGAGGAGTAGTGGTAATAAGATATTCAACATGACCAGTATGGTGGTCATACTGGATGCCCATTTTCATTTAGGACCAACCAATAAATGTGTGTGTAAATTTTCATGGCAATCCTACCACGAGTTTAGAAGGAATAGTGATAAAAAACTTGTGCTAATGGATAGAGAGAAAACGGATGACAGATGAAGAATGACAGACAACATACCATCCTAATGTATATTTCACATTCTCAGCATTATATGTAACCACGGTATTAAAACAAAGAACAAAAGAGGGAATGTCTTTCCACTGCATATGGCAAGGGTAAGGGGACAGGGGTGAATGTTGTTTTGGTAGATATTTTGTTGCAACTTCAAATTCATGGTCCAGCTCACCCCCAAAAACCTCAAAAACCGGAACACAATGAATTTAAAATGTTTCACAGTAATCTGAATGACATGTTTGTTTAGTCCTTCATGTGAATATTCAACAAGGCTTGGTCTTCACAAAAAATGGGAATTGTAGTGCATGCATCTAGTGTACATGATCCATAAAGATTATCTTGTTCATATCCAGCCTCTAAAATGCATCCTCACCATTATAACTTTTTGCCAGGTGGACTACATGCACCCATTAATGTGTGTGAGTGTGTTTGATTCGGATTTTTAACGTAGCTGTAAAAAAATTTCAGTCATATTGCTACAATGTCTGCAGTGTGGCAGTTTGTAGTGGTGTCTAGCACTGGGGTATCAGGCTGAAGAAACTTAACATTATGTCCCACCCAGTCATATTATCTTGACACTAACAGACCAGTCCTAGCACTAACCTTTCTAACCTTTTAATGCTGAGTACTGAGCAAGGCAGCTGTTAGTACCATTTTTATTAGTTTTTGGTATGACTCAGCTGGGGCTACCGCATCTGAGGTGGACACTCTAACCACTTAGGCCACTGGAACTGCCTGTACCCATTAATATATACAGTAATGAAATGACAAATCTCAAGCTTTACAAGGCTATGGTGATCAATATTCCATAGCAGGTTCTTTATCAAATGTAGAAATGCAATTACTAATCCAGTCTCACCTTTCTTGAGAGGTAAAATGCCTATCAAGCATTTGGAAATTAAAAACAGATGATCTAGTCTATTCCTTGTACTAACAATACACACATCTATTCTTCGCTATACACCATGATCTATACTCAATCTTAAAACTCAGATCAAAGGGAAGTCAAACATGTGGCACTCTAATGCTGTGTAATTTTAGGACTTGTCATCAATCAATCCCAAAAACAGAGTTACAATGGATGTAATGGGAACACAACTCTGCAGTAAAATACGACTACCCATACTTGTATTTGGCATCTATAAACTCTCTTTCTCTCACACATGCAAACAACAAGCAATCAAAATGTTATTTGTAAATCACATAAGTTACAACTTGTACTCAAAAATGAATCAGATTTGAATCTCTCTGTCCCTCTCACAACAATGATATTATTAAGTCCATATGTTAACTTGACAAGTTAAGTGACTTCACAGGAACTGTACTGTGGTTGTGTGTACTGGAAGTTCGCAGTCTTGAATTAAAACAATATTTTTTGTTATCTTTTTGATACTCTGTTTCATTTTGATCAGTGTCCAGGCAATGTATCTGTATCACTGAAATATTGTACCATATCTTTCTGCTTTGGAGTTTTGCCAAATGGTCCCAAACTTAAGAAGTAGTTTGTGCATGTTCCCACAATACAGTCAACAGCACAACACAAACAGTACCAACCTTTGACTGGATCACTCCATTCCCTGTTATACCCTACCCATAGGTTGTACAGTACAGCTCAGATGTATTTTTGGAACCCCGTGCAATGCTGTGGTGGTGAGAAGAGAGTGGAGAGGATTAAGAAGAAAAAAACCTCCACCATCTCTCCACGCATCCCGACATTGTTGCCATAGGTGGCTCACTGAGAACTGTGCTGCACATCACGCTTTCTCGCAGAGAAGTTGAGGATGACCACTGCAGAGTGGACATGGTCTCTATCAAATGGGCGTGGCTTACTATGTATGACCCCTGCAAGCATGCTCTTTAGAGGTTGAGCGACAAAGAGATGACAATTTACCTACATCATTATCAGATGATTATACACATTTCCTAGTTCTAATAAAGACTGTGTAACAGATATGATGCCAAATCAAATTTTTTATAATACTAGTATTAATGTAGGCGCAATGCCTTGAAAACTGTACTAATACTACTGTACTTTTTTCATTTACAAAAGGCTGATTAACACTTTTTGTAACAAATTTATGCTTTTACTTTATTCAAAGAAATCTAAACAAACTTACACAGACTTGACGAGACTTTGTTGATCTTCTCTTGAATAGTGCAAAGTTGTCCTACTGTTAAACATGAAAAGTGATCCTCTGAGGTATGTACATTTAAATTCTCAATGACAGCCACTTCTTTTTGAAAAAAAACCCCAATGAATTTACACTTAAATGCAAACCACATGTTTAGTCCTTGAAAAATATTGCCCCCATCACGAGCCTGAATATACATGTACAAAGCTACAAACTTTAGTTCAATTCTGACTGCATTTATACTGTATCAGACTGGTCAGTTAAGTTATGGTTCTTTCTGACTGGGGCATTTTTTAATTTTTTCATGCATCACAAGATAAAAAATTGTTTCAAATGACATAAACCTTTGGAATCTCAGCTGGTCTCTCCCTAACAGAGAATTAGTTTGAGTGGATGTTCTACACAAATAAAGATAGTGACCATTGTAAACCCTGTTTCAAAACTAGCATCAGAAGACAATGTCAATTTCAGCAAAAGAAAGGCGCATTTCTAACATGAAGCCATCTGACCTGGTGCATTGTAGTTTACAGCTCAATTTATGGTTCAGTCATTAACAGTGGAAGATTGGTAACTGTTTCTAATTAATCTGACCTCAGCGCATTGCTGAAATGAATAACAATAAGGAAAATTGTCAAATCTTAATTGTTCAACAAATTTAAGGCATTCTATGTGGTTGTATCCACGTGTCCTATTATCTGATCGTTCTTGTAAGGAAAATATAAAAACAAAAGTTTTATCATGATATAAAAAAAATAACCAGTCATATGGAAATAATGCATCAATAATAACATAGATCTAAGATGCTTATTTCAATGCATTTTCCTCTTTGTGACTAATGGAACGCTTGGCTATTGAGACAAAGAAAAAGGAAAAAGAAAACATGCGAACCAATTGTTTTTCAATAGTATATAGGCGATTTCTGTATTTGGTATACTGCTTTGCAGCTAAAATGGTCTTGATCAATCGATCGATCGATAAAATGATATGTGTCAAATTTACATTTTTATAACATGGCTTTACAGAAGAAAAAAAAAATCAGTAGCAGTACATGTAATACCAAATTTGGTTTCTACATGTATCTCAAATTGGTTTACTGCTTTCTATTGCTTATTATGGAATTGTCTACTTAACACAAAGCATAAACTTCAGAAAGTGGTAACAGACCTATTTCAAGTACATTTAGCACAATGAATCTTATTCTTTTAAAAAACTCTCTCAATACAATGTTATCAGAATGTACAGACGCATTCATTTTCTTATTTCTGTTGCAGTTTTCGCAATATACTTTGTTAAGTATCATATGAAATTCTGCAGTGAAAAGAATGATAACAAACGATAAATGCCAAAAAATCACATTCATATTTGACTGATGTGAAACAATATTGAACAAATTCTCATAGTTACTATATGCACGAGCATGGCCAGATCAGATCAGGTGTTGGGGAGGTTGGGGTTTTCAAAATGTCAAAAGGGCCCCAACTTTCCACAAAAGGGCATCCAAACAAAAGTCTATGTGTCTATTTTATCAAAGTGTGCATAATACCCAATAAACATGTGCAAAAATAAAATAATAGTCAAATTTCAAGTGACTATGTCTGTCTGTGTGTACCTTTTGGTTTTTGACAGGGATGGGTGGGTAGGTGCCCTGAACATAGTTCTCAGTAATATCTTGACCTATTTCTTCTAATATCCGATCACAGGATTATAGAGGTGATTTAAACTTGAGATTCATATTATAAAAAGGAACCATGCCATTTGTTTTCATATTTGAAATAAATTTATCTTGTGATGAATGTAATAACAAAAAAATATTCTGGTTGGAAAGAACAATCTAGCTCTATAAATGAAATGGAAAGTCCCCTGCAGTAAATGTGTAGTTAAAACCGAACAAGTATGTATATTCAGCTTCATGACTGGGTCATTACGTGATTTTGTGACTGGGTCATTACATGGTTTGTAAATTCAGAATTGTTTTTCTCATTTTTGTTTTTTGTTGTTTTTTTTAGACAAAAGTGGCTGTCAATTGGAATTTAACTGTCTAAACCTTAGGGTGCATAAGTTGGTTCAGATTCCTTTGAATAAAGCAAAAGTGTAAACATATTACAAAATAAGTCAATCACCCATCTTTAAATATACAGAATAGACAAGACATTTTTCTTTCATTTTTTTAAAAATGGAAATTAAGATCACTTGATTTCATGAAATGGTATCTGTAAATCACGCATGATGTTTTGGTCTTTCTGTTGAGGGTCATCATACATTGACTATTCAAATTTCAATCAGTTAAAACTTACATCGTTATTGACTGGAAGATAATTTGAGCTACATGTACTACGTGCAATGCGCCAAGTAATTTGTGTGATAGAAATGCACCTTTCCCAAGCTGAAATTGACGTCTTCTTCTGGTGCTAACATTTTATAACAGTGTTTACAATGGTCACTGCCTTGATTTCTGCTGAACATAAGCTGAAACCAAGTCTTTATTAGGATGAGACCATTTAAGTTTCAAAAGGGAGGGGGAATGCTTGAAAACTATTATCATATTCTGATTTGTGGTATAAAAAATAACACTACACCAATCCTTTCTTTGAACAAACTTATCCTGTGATGAATGAAAAAAAATATCACAGTCGGAAATAATAATTTAGCTCCATACAATTAAATGGCCAGTCCCATATAGTACATGTGCATTCAGAACTGAACTAGTTGGTAGTTGTGTACATGAATATTCAATCTCAAAGCAGGGCCATTACTGCTTAAGGACTAAACACATGGTTTGCATTTAAGTGTAAATTCAGTGTTTTCTTTTTGTTGTTTTTAAACAGAAGTTGCTGCTATATGGAATTTAACTGTCCATACCTCAGAGGATTGCTTTTAATATTTAAACAGTACGATAAATTTACACTCTTCAAGAGAAGCTCAAAAAGGTGGGCCTATCATCAAGTCAGCGCATAAGTTGTCTAAATGTGTGAAATATAAAAGACTTTTAAAATTACTTTCTGTTGTCCATATATATGATCCAAATAAAGATCACTGATTGCGGAAATGGTATTTAATTATTAATCACTCATGATGTGTTGGTATTTCCATGGGTGGTCTTTACTGATTGGCTATTCAAATGTCAATCAATAATGCCTATCAGCAGCTCTATGGTAGAGATGCCATCAGTGCACCAGCCAAGGTGCGGTGGTGATTTGTAAGTAATTTACTGCTCTGTCGCAGAGCGAAAGTGGAGGGATTAAGTCCCCGACTGTGTTGTGTGAGGTTCTGAAAATACATATGAGCTGTATTGTACTGTTTGCTAATATGTGTCATCTCTGAATTCATGACCCTCATCATTCCTGTTCCACTTTACAGACCAACATATCATAGAATTCCATCATCATCTGCATTTTCCCTAGTGTAGCTACTATTGTTATATCTGATAAACACCTAATGTTCAATCTCTAAGGTGTTTTTCAGCAGGTGTTGGAAAATCTATGTGTCACTAGCATCCATCTTTTGCCAATCAGACAGTTTCAAATCCTATCTCCTCAATGTCACTTTTCTCATTAGACATTGCTGATCATTCAAGCACTTCGGAGCAGGCATGGTTAGTTATTTTCATAACTGTGGATGATGGATTTTGAGTATCTATTTTGCAGAGTGCAAACAAGTCTAAAAGAAATTTCCTACATAAGGTATTTGTTTCTTAGGGATAAAATTGTCTAACATTTTCCATCTTATTTTTTTTCATCCATTCACTGACTCCATGACTAATTATACCTTCATTACCAATATAGATATATCTGACTCCTCTTTAACTGCTTTAATGCTCATTTTTTCCAAAAAAAGACATTGAGTCACAAAACCATTAATCAACAACAAATACATCCTCATATCTCATCCCATCCATTATCTCTTCAATATTTTGTTTCATAAAATACAGCAGCATACCTGAATCATTATTTTTACTGCCTATAAGATAGTGACCCAAAGAAATATGTAGCCTGTTGTGGTGGTTGTAAGCACAGTTTTGATCACAGGTCTGTTTTTGTGCATGCTATAAGATCTTTGAAAAGCATAATCAGAACTTTTGCTGTATATAACTATATGTAAGATATAATGCAAGGATATATCTATCATCATCTATCCAAACAGTGAATTATTTTTATATTACATCCTTTCCAGCAGGACTTGAACTATGCTTTTAAAAATGTATTGTTTTCCCTCAATTGTTAATTGTATCTATTCTTTTCTGCCTACTTTATCAGATTATTACATACTTTGTAGAATTGATGTTAACAATTCTTTTACTGATATAGGCCAAGTCAGTTACATTCCACATTTAATATATATTGTCTGCAATTCAAAATAATACACAACTGACATAGAGTCTTAGAAAAGCCGCTGAATGTTGTTAGTTTAATAAAGAATTTAGACTCTTATCTACTTTCTTGTTTTTAATTCAGAATCAATGCATGAAAAGTGTTATATTCTTGTAAATCTTATGGAGGAATAAGGTGTGTGTGTGTGTGTGTGTGTTTGAGGTGGGCTACAAGTATAGCATTTGTAGAAGTAAATATCAGAATGTGATTTTAAGCAAATAAATCAAGCAGACTTATAAGTCTCTGAAATTATTCAAAACTATAAACCAGTGGTAAACCAACAGAAAACAAAAATGTACACTTGAAGGGAAAAGACACAGTATAATTTTTCTAAGCTGCATATCTATTGGTTATTTTATTTTTTATTAGCAAAAAATAAAGAATGTTTTAGGCAGTTGAGATGAATAATTTATCCAAGATTTTACCTTGTAATTTATTCATATACTGTAGTATTATTTAAAGTAGGCAACTGCATATAAGATTATGAAACATTTTTTTATATACTTTAAAAATATCAGAACAAATGCATCTTTGGAGACCACAGCTGTAAGGCCTTTTATACTCCCTATATCACATGTGAATTGCCTGACTTCTTCAGCCTCTAGGCCTGTAAAATCAAATATTTATTTTTTCTAGGGAAGGGGAAATAAAAAACAATATACAAACTCACATACCAATTACTCACTCACTGTTATGTACTTCAACCACCATTTGGAAAACAAAAGCGATATATGCCCAATTTGAGTTGTGCAAGGGTACATCAAAGTGTCAGCAGTGGCATTTAGTTTTAAAAAAATAAATGAGAAAATGAAAGTTATTCTGCTTTAAACTTATTTCATAATCATGGACAATTGTCTTAAGAAATCAAATACTTGCATGAAAACACTTAATTCTCCA
>JAECUM010030666.1:0-31382 GCA_016617855.1 Megalonaias nervosa | reverse complement strand
TGTGGTGCATTTTGATGTCACAGTGAACTTTCCATTCATTCCCCATATCTACTGCAAAGGCATGAAACACATTTTTCATACTTTTATTACAGGGACTAAATACACCATCATGCAGTATTGCTGTTCAATGTCAGACTGATAGGATACTTAAGAAAAACTAAACACGCAAACGAAACATATAACATTGTATTAACTAAGCTCAGTATGATTATGTAAGCGTTTGACTCGGTAGACCAAGCACTTGTCAACTTGTTATTATTTAGCAATGATACACTTTAATTGATACACATATTCATGAGATATCCTCATCTGTGTGAAAACCACGATGATCAGTATGCACGTCTAAAATTTCACCTACTACACATGTTGTCAAGTAAATGTCCAGCAAGTAAAGAGAAGGAGCAAAGGCATTGCAAACTTTCATGTACTTGTCAGCATTCATACGTGACACTCATGCAAGAAAATGAGCTTACGTTTTCAATGTTACTTTGCAAAAGTCCATTTTTATAATATTGGTAAGAATATTTAAGCTATGTACAGGTGACGTCACGTTTTAAGAAATAGAATTAATGTTAATTTTGCTCAACACATGTTTTTTTTTTTTTCTCTCTTTTCTTCAGAGCAATGAAGTGAAGAGTAGCTACCACATGGAGAAAGAGGGACTTTCTAGAGCCATAAAAAACTGCAGAACCACAGTGTGGAGGTGGACACTATTATTACAGACAGGTATGTTCAGATACAGAAATGGATCAGAGAGAATGAGAGCCAGACACTATTATGATGTGTGACATGTTGCCAAGGGTATGTAGATATTGCAATTTTTACTACACTGAATGATACCATTTGATAAAACTCGTATACAAGCACGTATAGTAATATAACAGTTGTATGTTTAAAGTTATATTAAAGTTAGACAATGAACATATCACTAGGAATACAGTCAGTCCTCCCCCTTCATATTTCTGCCCCCTCCTCCCTGTCCCCGTACATACTACACACACAGAAGGGAGAAACTAACTAAAGCAAAGCAACTCGGACTTGATATATTTTAATCCAAACATAGCCAACACAGAGTCTGTTTTGTAACACATATTCAAAATCATATATCGCAACAAAAATTATTATTATTATTATTATTATTATTATTATTATTATTATTAATTCATCCATTCATTCATTAAACTATGATTTATATGTATGTTAAACTGAATACTATTCAAGTCTTGTTTCCAATACCATTAATTTTCTTTGGTAAATTGTCAGTGTGAATATAGGCAGTGGATGACATTTTTCAGTTTCTTGAATTACTGATGAAACTTTTTTTTTTCTTTCAGACTATGTCGAAGAATTGATGGCAGCGCTGGAGGAAGTGGTCAGGAAGCCCAAGTCAGTTGATAGACGGTTATTGCCACCTCTTTGCAGCCATGTATCATTTATGACTGAAAATAGAATATACAGCAACTTTTTAAACTTGAATAAAGTTATGTTATTTCATGTATCCCGGTTTTCTGTTACTTATTTCATGTTTTCAGAGTAAAAGCCTTTAGCATAAAATTAGATTTTACTACAACCAGTGTTAGGAAGCTAAATGAATCAAAAGTGAACATGAACAGACAGCAATATGTTTTTAATGTCATAGTATTGAATATGTTCAAGAAATGAAATTATAGAGGATTAAATATTTTTTCATGAGAATTTCCAAGATAATGGACAAATGATTTTAGTGGGATCTATTATAAAATGAAAGGTTTCGGTAGAAATTCCACACTCAGGTAAAGTGGTACATTTTGTCCATGAGGGAGGGATTTTACGAAAACGAATTGTAAGCATAATTTTTTCCATGTGTATAAAGCAATCACTTATCCCAAAATTGACCCTGATAGTAGTACCATAACTATTTTAAGAATATTTTGCCTACAAGTGTTCATGTACTCGGACAGAATTTCCTTGCAATTTCCATATAGCTGTCTGTAGGCACAGGATGTTGCTTCCAGGACATATTCATCCAAGCAAACTGTCTGAAATCTTGGATGATCAATGATACAATTCACCTTGACCTCCTCAGTCTTATCCAAAATCATATTGATCTCTTTACAGCATCTACACTTATGGACTATTTCTTAACTGCTGCAATTTCCACAGGTACACCAATATACATGGCTAATACACTCCATCATTCTTTATTGTGTTTGATAGCAAACTTGTGGATAAAATATTAGAGAAGTTCTTGCATGTTAAAGTATGAAATATATGTATATGTGATGCATGGTTAGACTTTCATTCTACTTTTTGTACCACAATAATGAACATTTAATCGGCAATGTATTATTCTCAAGATTTGTTTACCCTTAAATCTGTATACTTCCACTGCCACTAGTATTATACACCTAGACCCACAGAGAAAATATGTGCTTGCTAAACATCTGGATACACCAGGTCTATGATTACTTTTTCTTTTTAATAAAATTCTTCAATTTTACTATCTGTGGAGAGTAGTAAACAGTCACACCCAAAGTGCATTCGGGGGCTGCATTTCATCAGCTTCAAAGAAGAAACTTAAGTCATAAAGTTAATAAAGTATTTATTTCCACACTTTCACAGTCTGAGTTTTAAGTGTTTAACTTTTAACACCACTAGTTACCGATGAACCAAGCCCATATGAAAATCTGCTCTGAAGACATCCAAGTTAAGCCCAAATTCGTGCCCTTCTCTTTTCATAATGAAATTGAAATAACATTAACGAAAGAATAATAATAATAATTGCCATAATGATAATAGTAATTACCAGAATGAACAGCCCAAGAGCTGCTCAGCCTCATTATGCCCTACGTTCTCTTTAGGGTTATTCGCCCTCCTCCACGTTCTCGTTTCGTTCAGGCTTAAATTGGTACTGTCTAACCTCACCGAGCAGAATCTTCTTAAGATTCATTACGTTCGCCATCTTCTAGGAGTTCACCTTCCTCACACGACGAAAATGAGCATGACAAATTTGCCGTGATTCACTAGAATCATCACCAGATTCAGCCATCATCACCACGTACGCTAAACTTGAGGGACTTCCCGACAATAGGTCACTTCCGGAAATCCTATTATCACCGGAAGTATAAAAATATTTCCGGAACGTTTTCCGTAAAACATCGATAAATGCACAAATTATCTTCATTTTCTTCTATGTGAGTTAAAATATGCATTTTTAATGCATATTTCAGAGTTATTTAGCGAAAAATGACCATTCTGATATATAGTGTGTATTATACTATAGTAGACCTTCAAGACTCGCACCAAGGCAGTTTCCCAGGAGAATTCTTTTGGCAAGTAAGTACCCAGCAAAGTTTTATCTCACCATGGCACGTGTTTATAGCATTTCAGATCGTACACAATCTGAATATTCAACTGGAAAGTCTAATGATATTTGCAACACTGGCAGTGGCTGGGGTCCCGCTGAGGTTAAAAGACTTCCAAGTACCAACCGAAAACATTTTGCACAACTTTGACAAGAATCAAGTCGCGAGTGTGTATCATCGGCTGTTGAACTGCATGAATTGACACAGACCTGCAGGTTTTCCAAAAAGAATTCACTCCTCTGTATTTATTACTTTTCTCTCGAGCATCTAGACCTGGTTAATCAGGTGGATGTGTTCTTCAAAGCACTTATAGGAGGAGACGCGGGTGATGCAAGGTACATATTTATAGTTGTGATTGTGATAAGGGATTATTTTGAAAAGGTGGTGGAAGGTCGCATAGCCTCTCGTGGGCGTATAAAAAAGAAAAGGATAATGTCTTCGACTATTCTGTCTGCGCCAAAGTGGTTATAGGTTGTAGTCGCACTGTTGACGGTCACGAAACCACGTCCATTACCCAGTTTTGATTTACTCGCAATGACAAAGTCCAGCATTTCCAAAGTGTCTTTATGAGAGATGGATGAACTTGCGTCGATGGTGCCCCACATGTGGGAAATCGACATGGTTAACTGGGATTCAACAACAGGACCTGATACGCATTAGGTTGCATTCATGGAAACGACTCGATATATACTCTATTTTGACGCGAACTAACTGCACCGTCCAGGTGAAGTTGTTGATTATTCACATGGACGACAGAGTCATCAACCACTCTTTTATTCAACGGTGCCGTTACAAACTTGGATGGACGGACCGATATGCGGACATCTTGTAATTAAAGTACTGCATGATTACGCAGGAAGGAGCCCGACACCTCAGTACGTATTGAGTTTGCATTGTCACTTAGAAGCTACACTTGAAATGCACATTGGCATTTACGGACGTGCAGTGACACGACGCGGCGCTAATGCGGACCTGACCAGGTTTTACATCAGTGCGGATTTGAAAGTTGATCAGCCTAGTTGGTGTTTACGTCGATCCGAGCGAGCTAGTGATTATTCAAGATCAAATTGAAAAACTGCAAACATCCAACGTTGACATCAACGACAGTATTCTGAAGCTGTTGTGATCCATCGCGAAAAACCTGGGCGATATCACAGAGAAAGATGACATCTTAGAGTTTGGTATGTCGGTGAAATTTTTCAAAACTTGCATTCATGTTTCCAAGGCTCCGAAGAAATAATACGTGGAAGCAAAGTTCGCCGATGTGCCCTCACCATCACGCATAATAACTTCATGGAAGCTAATTAAAAAATATTAATGAAAGAACCAGAAGAACACCTTGAGGGACTCAGCATCTATCTGGACCGCTCTTAACCATCTTTGGTGTTTCTTACCCCAGGGCACGTGATCGCTCTCTACGGCCCTGGGCACATATGCGTTTGGCGTTGGGTGAAGTCGGGTTTATAGAAGGAGTTAGCCCTAACCGGTAACATCAATCTCAAACTGCTCTAATGCTGCTACTCCTTACGATCAAGGAACACAATTACTGTAAGTATACAACGTTGTATTCGACAAAATTTACAGCATGACTTAAGCTCTAGTAAAACTGAAAATGTAAATTAATACCATTTGACGGAAGCAGAGTTAAACTATGTGGACAACAAAATCTTATGTAAAGCAAAGTATATGACTCACGCTGCAGCGTTGGAATTGCCAGATTTGACGTAATCTGAAATCATCAGTGCATATGAAATGATTGGAAAAATGTTGCAAAATGCTGAAAATAAAAGTGCATAATTTACACGGTCGTTCCGATGGTTTGTTGATAACTTACAAAGCATGCATGTCTAACCCACTGCTCGTGGTCCACATCCTACCCGCGACCTGGCTTTATCAGCCTATATACATCACAGGGTGGGGCTTTGAATATCACTTTTCCGGCCAGTGCCTGGAAGAAGTCACATATACCTAATCTAATGATAATTATTACGCATAAAATATTTTCGTGATCGATTTTAGTCATTTTAGATTAAAAGCAAAGTACACCATTTAAAACATAGTTTCGTATTTTGCATGGGTTAGAATTTTAAAGAAAAAGAATTTCCCCGGGTTTCCTCACTGGTTATACTGGTTATCTCACAAAGACCTTGTATATCTTAGGTATTGTTCAAAAAACCTTTAATTCCCTTTATTGGAGTATGATTGATGGGTGTAATATGGGTTATAGAATATACTGCTTGGCCTTACTCCACATGTGCACCTATTAAAAAATCTGCTAGCTCCACTTGGTCAATTTCACTTCCAAAACTTCAGAGGTAAATTTGTAAAAAAAAAATTTAAAAAATAACTTTTTTTTAGATTTGAAATATTTGGTAATTCAGTCATTGCACATTCAGAATTTGGTATTGCCTAGTCTGGCAAAATTCATTTTCCCTATTTTAATAGCTGCTAAAGATAGTGTACTTTAGACTAATTCAGGCTGACTTTTGGAGCACAAGGGAGCAGTCATTTTAGTTAGCAGTGTGCTTAGATCAAGTACAATATCCAAATATATATCAGCCACATTACATCAAAGTAACACAGAGGTATGCCTAGATTCTCTCCACTGTGCATGTTTCAAATGCAAACAGCTTCACCTTAAATAGGTCACGCTCTCAAAAGTACATCATAACTGGTGAGCGCCCCTTATATATTACGGTTCTGACAGTCCACTTTCTTCTACAAAAATGAGCCTATTCGCTGGTTAACTGTGCGCTTTACTTACATATGCAAACCTGCCAGAAATAGATTTCCGTACACAAGAGTATATGTTAATCACATGATGACCAATGCCAGACAGACATTGTTGACAATGTCGATGTATATGAAAAAGACAACGATAGATCTAATTTTGATAGTGATGTGTATTTTTATAAAGACAGTAAATAGAAGTTCATTTTATTTACACAAGTAAAACCATATCTTATTAATTTTATGACATATAAATGATGGACTCTACCTATAGACATGCATATAATTTTTCTTTTTGTAGAACCTAGACAAACATTTGAGGACTCAAGCTGAAAAGTAACAGTCCAAAAGTGACAGATCTAGTCCAAAAGTAACAAGATGTAGTTTGAAAAAGATACATAGTAAAGAAAAAACAAGATCTAGCTCAAAAATAACAGATCTAGTCCAAGGAAACGTGATCTAGTCCTGAAGTAATACCTCTGATGCAATGTTTACTCTTCGGTACTCCTCGCATCCTTCAATGACCTGCACATTTGAAGAAACAAAAACATGTGCAGCACCTTATCCTCGTCAAACAACACGGTTTAACGATCCCATTAATTTCTTTGTTCACATACAAACTATTGAACATTTTAAATCACTACGCTTTACACTTTTGCAATGATGAATCCACGAACATGTACAGAGGACAGAGGACAGCGAGACATGAAATTTGGGTAGAATCCAATAATTTGGTATAGCTGTGGATAGCAATTGATGCCTGTGTAATTTTCCAGCGGCATTTAACAGCTCAAAGTGTTCCGGAGTTATTTAAATCGGTTCGTAGGTTTCGCGTTTCTTTTAGATGCGAAAAACAAATGTTCTGTGAATGTAAAATAATTTTACATGAGAATGCATCTAAATTAATAGGCAATAGCATAGATATGAAGCAGATGAATTTGATCTGCAACGTTAGATTACATCGTCACTGCAGATATTTCAAAGGGGGGGGGGACAAATACTCAAAAGTTAATGGGGAAGAAGACAATAACTTTGCATACTAAGGTTTTTGAAGAGACCAGGCCAGCTTTTAAACTAACACATACTGGCGTAATTATTTTTGAAGAAACAAAGGACATTGCCGCCTGATGAAGTTAATTCTCTAGCAGACAAAGCAAAGCCAACAGGTTGGACATATTTCTTTTTGCAAGAACAGATAACGAATTAGCCTGATTCAGATTTCAAGACCATATTTAATCTATATCCTATGTGCATACATTGAAAACGCTGCATCTACCGTATTTCACATTATACTACTGCTATTCAGGAAACAGCTAGAAAGTTAACACAACTATTCATTTTAAGACGGAATAATTGCGGTGATTATGAAATATTGTGACCAGTTTTCAATAATATATAACAGATTCAAAAGTGAAATTAAGCTATGTTATTCAGTGCCGATGATATCAGTTTGTTACCATGGTACTTTTGCATGATTATACTTCTGGCATAAGTTGGCATCGACATTATGTATTTCAATTAAATTCTGCAACGATTTCGAGTTATATTTAATTAACTTTCACAATGTCCTTGCAAATAATGGAAAGTGAACAAGACAGCGTGAAGATTAAAACAGTTTTATTCAAGCAACATGTAAAGAGAACGAATGACAAACCATGGCTATGGAAATAGGTGCTAGAGGTACTTAATAGAATCTACAAAATCACAAAATGAAAGAAACGATATAATTAACGAAGTTGTACATCCGGTGTTCAAACAAAATATTATTTAATTGGTGGTATATGTGCTTTTCACAACTGATGAAGTTCTTCATAACATCTTCAACACAAAGTTGTAAAAGTTGCTACTTTGCACGATTTTTTATTTAGATACTTTATTTTCAAGTAGTCATAGCTCAAAGATTGATCCCATTTGCTATCATACACTATTTTTCAACATTGCAGTTGCTACAGTATACAATTAATAATAACAATCGTTACCATAGTATGAAATGCGAAATGCTGTCGTTGAAGTATTTGAATTATCCTATTTTTTTCATACTGCAAATTAATATATTCGAATAACCGTCAGTCGCTCAGACATGATGCTTAATTTTATCGGTGTTTTCATCTTTAGACTCTCTTATGTTAAATTTACCCGTTAAAATTAATGAATTAATACTTTCATTTATATGTAGTGTGGTATACCATATATTATATTATGCTATGCTATAATCTTTTTACACAAGACCAAGACTTTATTTCAATTTAAGTATATGAAAGAAAAGTGTTCGGTATATTCAGTTTTTCTCGTTGAAGACTATCTTCAAATTCTTTCGTCAAATCTTTGCTGAGTAACTAATAAGCACTATTTTCCACTGCAATACATTCAAATGTCATTTTCCAATAAACACAATAATTTATTTCAGGTAATGAGAATTTTTCAATCAATTTTCTGTCTAAATAAGGTTCTCATTATTTTCTGTAACAAATAACATTCCCTATTTCTTGGCGTCAGGATCAACAACCATATAGGTATATTATGTAATAGTACTTCTGGAAAAAAATATACTAGATTACCTGTAACAACAATATGTTTGAAAACAGTATTTGAGTAAAGGAATCTTAGCTAAGAGATGGATATTCATGAACATTTATACGTAACAGATGATACTAATCTTCCTAAGATGCCATTTCTTATCAACGATTGTACGATATTCATTTTCCCATAGATGTTGGACTTGACAGTGAGCAATCAAGTAAGTCACAGCAACAAGATAAACTCCTGCCTATATCATGGAAAAGGAATGTGTGGTATCGGTACATTTTCACGACTCAACTCACAGGATGTTTTAACTTCTTCAGGTAATAAATGACAAAGCGAGTGAAGGAAAGAATATTGTAAAGCTTGTATACGATGCAGTATTTAAATCGTCTCTTACATGCTTGTGGAAAAAAGTTGTTTAAGGTATCAATATATGTACCACCAAAAATGTCAACTGATGAAATACAGAATTAATTTTTTCTTTTTCATATAGCCATTTCACAATCGAATTCCTGATAGCGCATAGACTTTTACTGGACAAAATGTTTAACAAGGTATAAACAAAGACCAAAATTAGTATGGATTGAAAAGCGATATTACATTTCTGATGTAGAGTATTAACCAGATTTCTTTCTTTGTTTTTTCCGTAAGGAAAACGGTGTTACAAGTAACGTTACTGGTCACTATATTGAGGATATCTACGATTTTTTAGTAGATGGAAATACATTTTTCACGAGTGAAGTAGACGCAATGTATTGTTACGAGTGGCGTAGGATTTCTTTATATTATATATTTTAAGGCACGAACCTTCTGTTTGCATGTTTCTTTCTCCATTATGTATCAGTGGGATTAACAAGGGCTGCAGAACTATAGAGATAATAAGAAGTTCCGAAACAGTACTTATGTTTTAGGCAGCGAATTTTGAGTTTCAATATAATATTTCGATTCGTGTCTTCTTTGGTCAAATTAATGAATGATTTTCACATGAAGACATTTTTATTTTCATTAACATATTTCTTACTCAGGTTGATACAGTCAACATTGCTGGGGTGGGGGTAGCTGACGAAACATGACAGATCGGAACAACAGAGCACAGAGCGCGACATCATTAAACAGCAGATTTTAATTATTGTGAGTTTACTTGTAAGTATTTTGGTTTCAATCTTTCTATTTCTACATTCGTAGTTGAATGTTTATGTGTTGGAATGTTTGAAATCTATTTTGTTAAAAGATACTGCACCCAAATTTCGGTTGTCGCTTAATTTCGGTTTGCAATCAATACCAATAAATTTTCCATTGTTTTTAGACATGATTACGATCATGATGAGTTACAATAAGGGCAGATATAATTCCAGAATGGAAGAAAGAGTGGTTAGAAAAGGGATATCGGCACTGTGGCGATATTATTTTTCTTCTGCTGATAGTTTTCAATATCTCATTACTAATTATAAAATATATAAAAAATCAGTTAAAAAGAGGTGCCATCAATAGATTGAATATTACCATAATCGATGAGGATAGGAAAGCCATTGACATTTTATCGTCTTTCTGTAACGGATATTTTTACACGTCAGATAAATGGTAAAATGATTATTTAAATAACTTTAAACATCCCTAGTTATTCTTCTCTGGCAATGCAGCACAATTTAAAATTTACTTTAAACGTGTATTAATTCCTGTTGCAAAATACTACCACGTACATCGATAGGTATTAGGATTAACGCCTACTGAAACCTCGACAATAAGCGTATCACAAATTTACTTCATCGCGTTAATTAATTGATGCATCTAGTTGTTTTCTACAAAGACGCATTGATACTCGAACATGTTAGACTGTGGTGAATAATAATTTGAAAGATATTTAACGATGACGAGAAGAAGCTGACGAGAAATCAGCAGCTACCGAACAGAGGGCTAATGAAGAACTAACATAATCACATAACTACAAAACCCGATTGATGAGAACATAAAAATGTTGCAGATGTTCATAATTCGATTTTGCATTTGAATTTTTAAGTGTGAAAGCAAATCCGTTAGCAGTTTTTTTTTGTTTTTTTTTTCGGATGTAACTATGTTCCTTCATGTTTTGATCAGTACAAATAACACACAATAGATTTAGTACAGCAATATTTCATTGAAATAATATTAATTGATTTTACAGACTGTTTTTGTCGACTAGTATAATGAACCTGTATGATTTTGGGGCTTTTCAAAATTTACTTTTAAACTGGATTACAGGATGACAGCCAGTGTGTTGCTTAGTCGTTGGACTTTACGAAAATAATCTGTTCTTGTACAATGTCACTGAATAGATACTATCTAGATGAGAATAATGTTTGAATAGTTGGGTTTAAACTCAAAGAAGCGTTCATTCAGGATATAAAATAAAAAGAAGTACTATATTTTTGTTACCCATAAATAGAATTACTTTATATTAAATAAGTAACAAATGATTATGCAAGAGTAGCTTTTTATAAAAGGCGAATTTATCTTTGATACTTTTTCTAACAATAAATGGCAGTAACATTTTGTTTCAGCTAAGCTGAAAACAATTAAGCGTGATTGTTAACTTAAAGAATTAGAACTTAAAGAATTAGACATAAATGCTACAGAGATCACAGAAAACAGAACCAAGACACCTGATTACCTGAATGAAAGATTTCAAAAACAAGGTTTGGTGTGCTTGAACAAATTGGACGATGGTTTTGGTCTATATGCGTCTATTTGTGGTGCTGACGGTAGGATTTGTATAATCCCGAAGGACGGCAACACTTTGAAAACCACGACAGCAATATCCGAATGATATATTTTAACCTTCTGACGAACACGTCGGATACGACTACATAATCGTCGCTTTGATTTTTCTGATGGGTGTTAACGTGCATGTGGTTTACATGTTTCTTTGAAAGAAAGACTCTCGGCCGTATTTGTATATAAGCGGCATATCTATGATTGCTACATAATGGGCAATGTAATGTAAACGCATCACTCCTAACAAGCAGATAAAATATATCTGTCACAAGGAGTTAAAAATATTAACCCAACACATCATTGTACTTGAAGCAATGTTTACCGGAGCAAACTTTGGAAATAACTATTCCAAAACTAAGTGCAATTACATTGATTGCATCAGGAAGTTTGTTTGTGTCGTTTGATATGAAAGCAAGTCCGACAAAAACGAGTTGATATTTTCCCATAACTTCAGTAACCTTTTTATTATATAATAATTTTGTTTTTCTAACTAAGGTTTAATAATAAAAAGAATACACTACAAGAAACATATTCAGTGAATGTATGATGTATTCCAAAATAAATACACAACTATAGATTCATCAATACACAGTAAGAATATTAATGCACATGTAGCACCTCACAGCGACCTTTGAACTTTAAAAACATATTGTTTTGGTCTACTTAAAATTGTAATTTAGAATCATATTGTGAATGCATGCGCAATGAAGCAACTTTTCCAGTTGGTCTGGAATGAAGGGATTTTATTTTTCTGTTGATCAAACTAGGTTTGCTTTTCTGCTTATGATGGATTGTATTTTTTCATAGCTGAACTAATTCAGTACCATGTATATGAGTTTTGAGCAATGGACTGGCATTGAATCAACCGTACCTCTGTTTCTGTTCTGTCATTTATTGTTTGGAATCATAATGTGCGAAACATGTTAATTCTTTTAATTTAAATTATCAAAAAGACGCTATGGAATATCACATTCATTATGCTTTGAGTGCAGTAAGTAGAATGTCATTTCAGCTGCAAATGTAGTCAAAATTACAGTACAATTTAGCGGTGTGTATTAATTTTGGAACGAATGACACTAGTCATGTCATTTGGATTTGCCGAACTAAGAAAGTATATTTTGAGGAAGTTCAAGATGCATAAATGTAAATATATTTGTTAGCCTTCTAAAAATAGACATATGTTTATGCTCTGCCATTTGCATGCTCGCGGTTCGAGGGACCCCAACTTTGACCTGTATCATACAGTGTAAGTCTTCCATCGCTAGCCTAACATTGTATCAAAATAGTTAAACGGGGAAAATTGCAAAAGCAGCTTTTGTATGACGGTCCATTTAGCCAGCGGAAATAATACTTTTTCGTCGTCTTTGATTATTGGCTCTGATTCTCTTAGCTTCCTACCAAGACTTCAGTTGTAATATTTCTCGAATTTAGTATTTTGACTCACTCGTAAAATGGTACTTCTCTGATATATATTTTAAAGACCCTAGAGAGCATTGATCATAGTATGAACCATTCTATTTGCGAAAAGTTACGAAGATGTCTCCAAATAACTGTTAAAATTATCAGAATGGTATCTTCAATTACTGTGTCTCTCACGTTTGCTGTTGATATTGCGAATATCACGTTTATTTATTTGCTTCTTTAAAGTTTCGTTTATGACTCAGTGAACTTGTCCAAGTCGATATCTTTATCATCTCTATTTTCAAATGGACGACACGGCTTATTTAGTTCATTCTCAAACAAATCTAATCAACCAAAATCTAAAGCATCTACTACAGGAGTGTACATACATTATTTGTTTACAAAGTATTTCCTATTACACAATACTATTTTTAGACACACGTGTTGTGCAGTATGAAACCGTGTAGTATGGAAAAATATTGCACGACTTTGACAAAGTAAAGTTAACGGAGAAAAAAAATAACATATGATAACATAGATTATGTTCACGGAGTAAGTAAATTTGCTTACGTTTTACTGAGGCTATACAAATAAAGTTCATTAAACTAAATTTGTCATAATAGCAGTGTTGCCCCTTCGTATTCTTCAATTATTTATGACCGTAAGCTAAAATTAAAATTAATATTTTCTCATTTTGTTCAGCCGTTTCGTTGCGCTAAATGTCTTCATATGATGACTGGTCCAATCAATTTTTTTTAGTGTGTATCTTTAATGACCTCATATCCCTATTCGAGATCAGTGAGTGGTTAGTAATTAATTGTTTTCTTATAAATAATGCTCATCATTTTTACTGGTCAATTGTTTTTTAAGTTTGATTTATAAAGTGTTCGTAACCCTGCGACACAAAATTATTGTGGCCTAGTGCCTTTTACATTTGTGAAATAATTCCCTCAAACCTGACTGGTCTAGTACCTTTGGAATTTTAATATTTATATATCCCTAAACGGACTGTGCAACAATACAAATTAATGGTCAAATATTGTTTTTATTTTTATTTTGGTAAAAACATAATATAAGAAGATCAATTTCATTTTTATGCTCCCGTATCCCTCCGATACGGAATGTAAAAACAAAAACAAAAATATAAATCGTCTGAAAGGAGCACTATGTATACTATTTATAGGTCTATCCTTGCCACGCTTGCTTTTCCCCCACCCACACCTCCACTAACACCCGCACATTTAACGGGTTTATTTTCATATCTGTCCATCTGGCGACGAATGATGCAGAAATGTTGATTTCGTAATGATCAAAATGCACATTGTTCAGCTTACCATATCTTTCGAAATCCAGCATCTATTGCTTAATTTACTTTTGAAAACTCTCTGCAATTTAAAACTGTTAAACAGCTGGAGATACGATATGCAGAAAAATATCATGAAAACTAAAGCTAGCTGTGATGATATTATCTCCCACTTTACCCAGTTTTCTTAGCAAGTTGTATTAAATGCGGAATTTTATTACTTATTTCTTATATGCGAAATAAAGTAAGGATTCTTAGCGGTCATGCTTTAGTTCTAAAATTAAACACCGGTTGCAATACTAATTTTCAAAGTCCGAAAGAATGCATAGCCTCAGAATTAAAAATATTTCCATATCAGTATTCCGCTAAATTTTTCAAAGTCCCAAACTGTATATGGCTGGTATTCCTATATAAGCAACCGCTAAATCACTTATCTTAAAGAGACCACCCAAAAAAACGTTTCACAATTTTATTGATAGGCCATGCATAACTATGTGCACGGCTGCGTGCATCCCTACTTAAAAATCAACACAATTTGATGGCACTTACGGGTTCCATCAAAATATACAAATTTCTGTCAATGTCATCTAGGAGAATGTGTGAGTAGCTCTTCTGTAAAGAAGTGTACCTTACGTCGAATCGTGCAAATGCTTCAGGTACAAGACAGGTATTTATTTGTCCATGTATACGCTCTTGTTACGTAGCTCGGTAAAATCATTTTTGTTATTTAACAGGAGTGTATTCTTGCTGACATACTATTCAGCTAAGTCCCTTGTTGCCAAAAATACTGATCCGGCAATGTTTGAAATGAATGGACATGTAGACATACAAATCTGTACAATTCTGATGACCCTATGTTTTCAAACTCTTTATATCTACAAGAACCTTAACCGAAAACAATGTGTAAACAATACCTGTCTTTCACGGCACAAATTAAGTCCGAAATAAATATAATAACTGAAATAACTGTTTGTTGCAAAATTTTACGGTGCTGTCTCATGTAATGGTTGAGGATAGGTGGAACATGTTTAGTATTTGGTACACTTGCATTAAAGCTGGTCAGCCGTATTCCATCTTTGGTTTACAATAATATTATGTCGTGATAGAATCCAAATGTGAAATATGTGTACAAACAGATTCATCGGCTGCTCTCGTGTCACAGCCTTGATGAAACGTGTGGTAAACAACAGCTATATTGCACGTTCATATAGCTCCTGAAATGTTGATATTTGAAAAAAATGTCAATACAAAATATCTTCGGCTATGAAGCAGCAGAAATTAGTCCTAATGCGTACAAATGTAGTTTACAGTGATTCTTTCAGAGTTTTCACTGACTGACATGCGCAGTTACATCTATCTACTTGTACAGAGAAGAGTTAATGCTTTGCCAACGAAAATCATGAAAAATGGTAACCTTGATCTGCCAATACTACTACTACTACTACTACTACTAATAATAATAATAATAATAATAATAATAAATTTTAAATACTTCAAACGTATAATAAAAGTTCTCAAACCATTGAGAAACCTGAAATTCGAAGACCGTTGATGCATAGAATGTAATCGATTTTCAAGCTTCATGTTGTCATTAATCTTCTAAATTATGAAGCTCAATTCTGATACATACAATAATAACGAATAATTTTAAAAAATTCAAAAAATATAAAAAAAATAGACCTATATTTTTGTCAAAGCACACAAGAATGAAGCTTGAATAAATACAGAGGACGTACTTGAGTTAGCGTACGGTGTACACCTTCAAGAGTTCCGTTAAATCAAGTGTCATGGTGCAGCGTTCAGCGTTCAAGACAAGAACTTTCTGCACTTTGTCCACTGTAGGGACACATTATCTGTGATGAAGTAAGCACAATTGTGTCAGTCATTTACCAATGTAGAGAATGCAAACGTGTTTTTCCAGCGTGGATCATGTTAGGATACATCATTGCTCCACAACAGCATGTAAGTTTTTTGTTTGTATATGAAAATAAAAATAGCCTAATTTTTACCTATATACAGCTATTATCTTAAAAACTTGTGTACCGTGTGATCAATAAGGCGCAATCTGTATTGTGGCTTAACGTATATGTGAACACGGTTATACAGACGCAATTACAAAAATTAAATTAATACTAATATAGCCCAACTAAAGTCTATTAAATCCTGATTGTTGTATGCTCTGCACTTTAAAAAAAGTCATCCAAAAACTTCCAGGCGAAATGTATTGATAGCTATGGAGTTTTACAATGATGTCCAGGTACTAAACTAGGCCAAGAAAAGGGGACGTGGGATCTATCATAATAAATGTCAGGGTAGTACGAAATTTTACTACATGCACAATTTTATTGTGACACCAAAACGCGTGACATTCAGTCCAGTTTATACTGGATCACACCTTCCATGTTGACCTCGTCCAGAAATGTCTATGTACTTTAACATTTATATTTGCAGTATGCATTTATCGGGGTATGTAAATAATGGCCTTCCAAAGGAATATGGATGTATGATTATCTAAATGAAGTGAATTGTTGCCATTTTAAAGTATGTGTGATCAAATTCTAAAAAGTGACACCCATTACTGAATTAATCGGTCCTGAATGTCTACATGATTTATATGATATGTATTATAGTGTGGACACATTCGAATCTCAATCTAACGTGGGAAATTTAAACAATTGCATGCTCGTTGAATTTTACAGTTTTGCAGGGTGTGTTGACGAGTAGCGAGAGCTTTTGCTCCCTTTTATTGATAATTTATTGGATGGTGGCTGTCATCTTTATATTCATACTGCAAAATAAAAAGCAGAAAAAGCTATGATCGTTACCAGAGTCTACATAATAACATTTTTATGTAAGTAAGAAGCATTCTGCTTAGTACTCAAGATCATATTAAAACTGACAGTCTTTATGAAAGAGCTGGGACTGCAATTAAAAGCAGAAGACTCTTATTCAAACCATATTTTGGCATGATCATCCTCAATCAGATCTTAACAAATCATAGCCCATCGTATAAAGGACGCCATCTTTAACTAATTCCGGAACTTACACTCTCGACATGATTCAGTCTGTAACAGTGGGCTGATCTGGTCTTTACCCTAAGCGTGAATAAAGTGCGCCACGAGTGTCTTTCTGGACTTGTGTGCTAATAACTTCTTGTTTTTGCGTCACGTGGTGCGATTGTAACTGATCTAAATGCTTGTTACAGTGGCGTGGCAAAAAAATGTGTAGTTAATTACGTGAGCTATGCAAGACTTTTAACTAATACTAAGTTTATATAAAGACAGACGAGTTTATGCCAACAAGGGCAGGGGAGGCTCATTGGTTCACACAAGCAAGTAACTGGTCACTGTGCTAATAGTATTCGCTAGATAATTTTCACTAGCATTTTACTTTGTTTATCGTGTTATTTTACTATAGTATATTAAAGTGATTATTACAGGTGTATAGTATGACAACCGAGAACACTTGTAAATCTGGTCAAACACTCCACCGTTTTCTTTGGAAGCAAACATGATTGACGCTAATATGTCCAAGCACAAAATTGGAACTCAGACTTTTGCTGCGAACGTGGAGGAGTTGTTATGCCCCTTGTTTATTTTGACATCAAATGAAATTGCGCACTTAATTTTAGCAAACAGTATTAAGGTGGCGCTCTACAGTTTCGTATTTTGTATAGGGTCAGAATTTTAAAGAAAAAGAATTTCCACGGGTTTCCTCACTGGTTATGCTGGCTATTTAACAAAAGACATTGTATATCTTAGGTATTGTTCAAGGAACCTTTATTCCCTTTATTTTGGTGTATGATTGATGGGTGTCATACGGGTTATAAAGTATACAGCTTGGCCTTACTTCAGACTTTCACCTCTCAAAAACCTGCTAGCTCTGCTTGGTCATTTTCACTTCCTGAACTTAAGAAGTAAATTATAAAAAGAGCCGAAAACATATTTTTTACATTTTATATATTTGGTAATTCATTCATTGCACTTTGAGAAGCTAGTATTGTCTAGTCTAGCAAAGTTCATTTTCCCTATTTGAATAACTGCTAAAGATAGTGTACTTTAGACTAATTCAGGCTGATTTTTTTTTTAGCACAAGGGAGCAGTCATTTTAGTTAGCAGTGTGCTTAGATCATGTACAATTTCCACAAGTACAACATTCAAAGAAATTTCAGCCACAGTACATTAAAGTAACATAGAGGTATTCCAACATTCTCTCCATTGTGCATGTTGCAAATGAAAACAACTTCACCTTACACCCACCACTCTCAAAAGTTCATAATATCTGTAGGGCGCTCCCTAAATTAATTCCTACATTTCTTATAATTATACCTTTATTCTGTGTATTATGTGTTATGAACCAATTCTTTCAAAGTATGAACCCAAGTTAAAAGGTTGTGCTTTTATTGACTTCCGGTCAAGGACGCTTTTATTCGGCACCGTTCCCAGATACCAGGAGTATTTGGACGTTTTCTGAGTAGTAAATATATTCCTCGCCCAGCGCTGATTTTGACGTAACAAATTGGTTTAACACTGATATAATAAAATTTCGAAATAGAAACAAGTACTAGTTACTCTTTCTTGGCAGAAAAACGCATTGCAATCTAGACAAAACAACTTGCCATCTTCCCTCCATTGGTATGTGTCATTTTAAATGTCCGCAATAAACAACAGATCAGTCCAAAAAATAGTGCCAAATGTGTCAGGATTAACAGATTTGATGTAATGAAAATTCACGTCTTCAGTGATTTACTGTGAATTTCCAATTAAAATCACTTTTAGTATACTTGTTTTTCTTTGAAAACAGGCAAGCTGAAGATTTGCAACCAACATGATTTCTTGTATGTAGTAAGATGAGAATTAAGAATTTCAAATATGTTAATTCTTTATAAAATGTTAAGACAAAACATTTCTTCCTGACAAGAAATTAAAGTTCAACCCAAGCATCGTTACTCCGGTACAATTAATTTTTCGAATCAGCTATTTTAATTCAGCGAAGGAGAATAAATGCGACCGTTAGTAAGAGCAAGCGAAAATAGATTTACAGCCATGCGTATCGTAATTACTTGTTCTGTGGTATGTTCCGTTACCGGAGCATTCGATTCCGGCTTTTGAATATCACTCAACCGTTGTTTGTGTGCAAACGCTGTTGAATCACGTAGCATTCGAATGTTTCCCTTCACCTAACTTGGCTTAACTCAATCGGAACACACATTTTCCTTTCCATCAATGATTGAAAACCATCTCAGAAATTCTACAGAGGCCGCCACTGTATATACATATACCTTGTTAACCATGCGACTGAGATGATGTATGCTTGGTCGAACCATTCTCAGGTTTCTTTTTCTAAATATTAACTTACTGAAAAAGTTCTTTAAAAGAAACTATGCTAATAATTCCATAAAGGTATCATAATACTTTTGACATATATCTATTTACCCCACCATACATTAGCATGTGACTGAGTTCCCCGCCATTTTCTGTTGAAGAATTTCTTAGGTGGAGTTTCATTGAAAAACCGCGTGGTGTTCCGACTGGGCTAACACGTGAAAACGGCATGCATACGATGGACTTCACGTGTAAATGTGACAGTTGCTTAGAATTAAAATGTGACATACGTGTTAGAATGACCTCTCATCAAATACACTGATTAAGTTTGCATGGTCACCTGTAACACTTCACATCATTTGTATACGCAGTATCTAAACATAGTATTAAAATGTCATAAACATGATTTGTGGTTAATATATTAAACATTACGTGCAAGATTACAGCATAACGTTATATATGGCAGAAATGGAAATGTCTTAGGCATCCCATTGCACTAAATAGTTGCATTATTAGGCCTTATCAGAAGAAAAAAAATTGTCACGTGATAAATAGAAAGTTATATTTACACATTTACCATATACAATTTTATGTGACATATGGAGTAATTGCTGTATTACATTCACCGAAGGTGTTAGAATAGTATAAAAACGCTCAAAAAGGTCCTTAACATTCATATTTTAAGAATCCGTACAGGCTATCAAACAACCCTGTGATGTTAAATCTGTTTAAATACCTTACTACCAGAGCATTGATGCCAACCCTTATTAAACACCCCGTTACCAGAATTATATTGTAAACTCTTTTAAAATAACCCATTGCCAGAGCTGTTTTTTTTTTTTTTTTGTCATCTGTTAAAACTGTGTGTCATATGTGATAACAAACTGTCTCGAAACAGAAGAAATAGTCCCGTTCAAAAAGACCGCAACTATTTACGACAAACGGCTAAGTGCTAATCGGAACATCATTCGGTCATTTCCGTTAAGTCGAGAAAAACCTTGGTTGTACTTATAGAACAACATATAAATTTGATTGGTTTGGTGATTGGCCTCCGAAAGAGGGCACCACTTGTTGCAACTGAAAAGGATGATAATGCTCCTATTGTGACTTCGTTTCCTTCAGCCGACATATTGTGAAATATAAACAATAAACAAAACAAGTTCCGAAAACACTTTTTCATTGCGGCTAATTACATCCGAGGTTTCTTTCTGAACTTCACGAAAAAAGCCGAAGATGTCCAGATTGCTGAGCAGCAATTCATGATGTGACCTTGACCTTGGACCCTCGACTCTGTCATCCACAAGGGTGTTATATTCGCACTGTTATATTTGATTTAGAGTCTAATTTGTTTTTTTTTAGAGACATCTGAGATTTTTTGGTCTGATTTTCTAAGCTTAAACCAACTTAATACGATGATCCTAGCCTCTGACTACCACAGCTGTAGTGATGTTTTTCTTTTATCCCACAGAAATTTCTTCACTTTTAACTAATGACAGATATTACCTGATACAGAAACCTTAACCAGCGAGTACCCAAGTAACACTTAAACAACTGTTCATTTACCTTGGACCTCCTTGGTGTACAGTCTTTGGAAATGTTTCTTCCCCCCTACCCATACATGTGTGTGCAAAATCTAATGCTATACCACAAATACGAACTGGAGAAATTGCTCTTTAAAAATAAACGGAAAAATCTGCTAAAAGACTGACGCCAGACGGATTGACAGACGAACATTGTGAACGCTTTGTCTCGTATTTTGCAACATTCGTCGTGAGTGAGACATTGTGCAATTTTCAGATTCTGGATCCTTCTAAAATTGTGTTCTCCTTTTCTGGTTTATCTGGAAGGAATTGTAACATTCTATTGAAGGGTTCATTTTGAGTCAATGTCTTTAGTGCTATTTTTGTTCCCCGTGAAAAATTTATATAAAAGCAAGATCATGCGGTAAATGAAAACTTAACTTTTACGAAAAAGTCGCTGGCATATTTTATAAAATACATATATTCTCGAGACCTCTCGAGAGATCATACTGATAAATTTGCCAGATATAGTAATTATTTTTCTAATGCATGATAAGGCGTTCATGTAATTAAACTTTGAATTGTTTCTTTTAATTGTTTCTTTCAATATGTATGGGAAAACGCAACTCTCTATATTTTTGAAAGACGTATCAACTCCCATTGAGTCCCTAGTAGTTAACAAATGCTCGAAAACAGGGTATATTTCATTTATTGGAAACTCAGCTTAGTTTGATCGTTTGCAACTTCAACGTCAATCTTACGTATCATGCCTCAAATGTATACCGGTAGCCGCCATTGGTTGCCATTAGGACCACCTCTGTTAGTTATGAAACAAGGATTTACCAAGAAGTTGCGAATGCATCAAACTTTTTTTTTACTGTGTAACTTCTTGGTCAATAATACAGTCAATGAATGATAGAAATAGCAGATGCCGTCCGAATAAATCGCAATTTCTATCTTGCGAGGAAATTTCCGTCAAACATTGTCTTGAGTTTTTTGTTTTGGTTTGCGGGGTGCGGTGTTTGTTTTTTTTGGGGGGGATGTGTAAATTACTGCTCTATTTTTTTGGTCTCGCAGAAATTACCGAGGTGGAGTGTGATCGTGATAAATACCGATCTTGATGACCACAAGACCGGGATCGGATGTTGAGAATCATTTTATATCTTATCCGTTGGTGAAGCAAATGATGGTAAGTTAATTATCGCTTTTGGTAACGTAACTTTTACCGATGTTTATATTTTTTACCAGAGTATTCATCATCTGCGAAATCCAACACTACTGTACACATGCAATCTAGCAATTCTAGGTAGCGATCTTTATAAGATGCAAAGGCAAGGCTCTTCAAAAAAATCGGGCCTGAAAACTTTGGAACAAAATGTTAAAAAGGCACTTCTGAAGCTGCCGACCAATGACAGCGGTTGCTATAATTTAGACTGGGAGCACAGTAAGAAGGTTACGTTCAAAATGGATTATGTTTTTAATTGGAGCAAACTAGCTAGATTTTATATTTACCAAGAGGAAAAAAAAATCTCATTGAAAAATTTCACTTCATTATAACGATTCAATTGCCTTATCGTACAAAAGGAGAACAGCAAAACTAATCCTCCAGGCGGACTTGGATGAGTTCGTGGATATGATGATATTATCGTCTTTACACATTAGTAAAATGTTAAAATAACCGCAATAATTGGTACCACATCGCAACTGTTGGTTCTCCCCTTCTTGAACTTCACAATGTACAAATTCCTGTCTACTTTATTTTGCAGACTATACGGAGAGTACGCTAAGCGAACATTGACTACACAAACACATAACTACGTTCATAGTAGCAAACGTACGCTTTAGAGTAGTGACGATGTAAGAACGAAAAGTTATATTCCACAGAAACTGCATTGAATTGCATCGTTTTCACAAATTATGTCATAAATTTTAGTTTTTAAATGCATGTTGAGGACTGGTAGTGTCTATCGGAAAAATGAAGAACGTGGCAAATATAGAAAATAAATTATTAAAAAAGTGTACAATTCGTCTGCTTCTCAACAACAATAAAAGCATCAGCATGAAGGTATTATCCAGAAAGAATAAAAGTTTGGTTTTGTATAGTATGTTGAGGTATTGTTTAATTTCGTTGGGTTACATTTTCTATTGCAATTGGAGCTTTTGTTTGGTTAGATATGGTTTGGGGTTGGAGCGTGGTTTAGTTAGATATAGTTTTGGATTGGAGGGTAATTTTTCGGTTATTCGATAATGGAGCGTGGTTTAGTTAGATATAGTTTTGGATTGGAGGGTAATTTTTCGGTTATTCGATAACTTTATCGATTACCTCAGCCATGCACAAAATTATATAAACATAAGTTTTGACTGATAGACACGTAAATTTGTTTCGACGTCGTAACTGTAAAATTTCGATGAATAAAATATACATCACATTAAAATAGTCACATACATACATACATACATACATACATACATACATACATACATACTATTTCGCGTTTTCTCTGCTCTTTCCCACCCGCATTAGATATATGGACAGTTACAATCTGTGTGTTGTGAGTAGGGAGGTCAGAGCACGTCCACTATTTGAAAACATTTAATTAGCGAAAACTACGCCGTCATGGCATGTGGTAGTCACGTTACAAAGGGACTAGCAAAATCAAGAGACTTTGTGTCGAATCCTATCTTCCCAAAATCTAAAAGCAACTTTAATTGGCCAGTATATAAACCAAATATCCAGTAAGTACAAAACGAGCATAACTTAACCAAATGAATGCCACGTATCCACCTATACGTATTCGTTGACGTTGGAAGTAATACTACACTCAACACACACACGCACGCACGCACATATATATATCTCTATATATATATATATATATATATATATATGCCTATATATACCTTATATATACCTACCTACTACTATACTTATACTTATATATATATATATATATATATACCATACTATATATATATATATATAAATTATATGTCGATATATTTGGTGAAATCCAGTGCATTATTTGAATATTTCAGATTGTAACAATACTATCTTACTTATGTTATGCACAGACTTGAACACAACGTATGTCAAAACAATAATAAAAAAGTCAGCATAGGCTACGTTGTATTTTCAGCAAATAGTTACACCTGAATGACCTGACTGGACATTGTAGTCCAAAAAACCATTTCGCAACTGGCCGAATCATACCTGTTTGATTTCATATCAAATAATTATGCAAATGAAACCCCATTTTCACGTGTTGGATGCAAATATTGATAACCTAATCAAAACTCTGGAAAAGGGGAGTTTATCCTTTATTTAATTTGGTTTACCTGCAATCACATGAAGACAAATCCAGTCAAATTCCAATCTCATGACATCAGATGTAAAACAAATGATTTAATTCGTTTAGTTTTAAAATGGCAATGTAATCAAATTAGAGACAGAGGTAAAACGTTATGTGGAAATGAAGCTCAGCATATGGATATCGAAAAATGTGCACACAACAAAAAACAAAGCGTCTGGGCAACTTATTCGAATCATTGGGTGAAACAATGTCATTCTCTGTATTAAAAAAAAGATAATTCAGTATCTCAACAATGTGGGAAGATTAATCATATCATTATGTCCAGTTGTAACTACAGACTATAGTCTAGCACTTTTGTTGTGAGGTCAATACAAAGAAACTCGAGCAAATTCAAGAGAGAGAGAGAGAGAGTCCCTCGATCTGTATACAACGATTCCTCATGCACTTATGAAGAACTCTTGATCAAATCAAATCTGCTCGTTGTTCTTGTAAGGGGAATGAGAACTTTTGCATCTGAAGTAAAAGATATCCAACGTATTTCCTTGACAATATTTATTTCAAAGGTAATTTTAATTCATGTATGGCAACACTGCGACTATTGCGGCATGTGAAAACAAGAAGGTGGGTGAATTCCTTTAAAAAAAAAGCAGTCACTCTTTGGAAATCATCAACAATCACTTTAGGGAGGACAAGTCTTTCGATATATTCCAGACCCTCCTCAGCGACTGGAATGGGATGCAACTAACTGTATATGCAGGTGACTGTCAGAAGATATTTGTTCTCAGCATGATGGTAATCTTGTATATATTGTATGGCTCTAGTCAGCCTCTAATATAACGCTTCCATGTCTGCATGTACATATATATATATATATATATATATATATATATATATATATATATATATATATATATATATATATATATATGCCTATATGCTGCTCATATATATATAGCACATATATACTATATATATATAAACACGCGCGCGTAATGTAGTTTACATAAAATGATTATGGTTTTGTGTTTTGTTCTTGTCTTATTCGTGCAATCGTCTTGTGTAACTTCGTGCCTTGAGAAAAGAGTAAAGAATTGGTAGTTTCAGAAAGTGCTCTGTCTGTTTTCACTCGTGTGTATTTACATCGGCTTTCTGTAATTACTGTACAATCCTTATGTCGGTATGCTTTGATTCTGAAAACTTACTATTACATCAGATTAGGATATTACGGTAAAAAGGAATCATTGACATTTGTTTCCAACAAGTCTTTTAAAATTTACTTGTATTTGGAAATTTGTCGTAACATTCTTACAACACATGTGTTTAGTGGCAACATCTCTTTTTTTAACCACAAACATGTTAATAATGTATTTTACACAATATAACAGCCTTTAAGTGTATATTTTTTTAAAAGAAAGCATATCGATAAGTGATTGTAACTGAAAGAGATACTCTGATTGGTTCATTCAAAGAGCGTACACGGTTATGTTGAGTTGGTTTATCCGTATTCATGAGAAACGAGGAAATCTCCGCACAGACGGCCACGGGTGAGAAAGGAGTGGCACTTCGTACTCTTTACCAGCTATGTTCTGGGACGGAGTCAAGTGGTGCCAACATAACGGATGAAAAAGGGGCTGATATTCAAGCTTTAAACTGCGATAATGCAAAGCTTGTTTTGAATATATAACGATCCAAACACTGGCGAAAAAGTTATGGAGGAAAGAAGGCTGGCCAGTTTGTGAAAGAGGATGGATATGGTGGTAATTTAAATATATAATTTGCTTATTACCGGTATATACTGAAAACCTGATACCTGCAAGAATTTAAAGAGTGATTTGGATATTTAGCGTAGCTTTAACAAGTTTTCAGTCATATCACTACGATGTCTGCTGCGTGGCAGTTTATAGTGATGTTTAGTACTGGGGTATCATGCCGCAGACATGTAGCATCATGTCCTACCCAGTCACATTATCCTGACACCAGGCCGACCAGTCCTAACACTAACCTCTTAATGCTGAGCGCCAAACGAGGCAGCTGTTAGTATCATTTTATAAGTCTTTGGTATGATTCGGCCGAGATTCGAACCAGTGACCTCCCGCATCCGAGGAGGACGCTCTAACCACTAGGCCACCGAAACGGTCAGAACTACTTAAAGAAATTTTGTGGTAACTTACTCTTTTGCCGACATCAACAATAATAAGCTTTTTGTTTCAACAGCTGTTAAGTCCTAAAAGTAATTCAAATCGCATTTGAAAGTGAAGCAAAGTATTCCTTGGCGTTATTGTTTCTGTTTGCAATAACTTTAATTTCTTGCTGTACCTCACAACATTTTCCAGTGATTTATTTGCATCCCTGACAAAAAGCTAATTTAAATTTTAACAAAGCAAAAGTACATGGCCATAGCTGAATCATGAAATATGGCAAGCATGCATTTGGTACGGTTGAATTCTTTGTAAACTCTCTCTCTCTCTCTCTCTCTCTCTCTCTCTCTCTCTCTCTCTCTCTCTCTCTCTCTCTCTTGTAAGTATAAAACAAAATATAGGAATTCGTTTGCGACAAAGATCGATATTTTCTATTACAGAACTTATAATATAAACAATCCCGTTCAAACGAAATATCATACTCAGCTTTAATTATAACATCCTTTCCTCTTTGGTTTGGGCAATCGATTTAGAACCTATCACTTTATAGACAAATACAAAATACGGGAAGTATACAAATTAGAAGTCGACACCCTGTGTGTTTCATCCGAAATTTAAGTATGAAATCCGACGTACCGTTTAACGAAGTTCTCAACTTTGTCAGCACCTTTCGTGCCAGAGAGTATCTGGGAAGACCAATAAGATCGGCCAAACCCATATCAAGATTGGATGTATTGAAAAGGCAGTATTGTCAGGTCAGACAAAATTATATATTCAACATCGACCCAGCAAGGAAGGTCAGAATTTCTAGGTATTCAAAACTAAAACATTGCTTGATTTTAACTGTACAATTTTGAATTCTCTCAAAATACGCAAAGCGCTTTCGCCAACTCATAGTCTTGAGAGACGTGGCTTTTCATGTTTAGAAACCTCAGACTCTAAAGCAAACGGATCACCTCGGATGGGCGAGAACTCACAAATGCTGACACGCTTACCTGAACGGGAGATTGATATAGGGACAGCAGAAGCGCAAGAAGAGAGCTCCTTACCACTGTTGCTCAGAGATGCACTGCCCATGGTGGCTTTGGCAGTAACACTAAAGAGCACTCTGTATTAGGGTTCCTTGGTGCGGAAGGAGTTGATATGATCTGCAGTGGATGATGTATGGTTTTGTCTAACCCATTCTCTCCGCCTCTCTGATTCTGATATTTTGTCAATATTTGGTCAGTCAGGCGCTTATACAATTCAGTGGCATACTGTAATTTGTTTTTAATTAAACGTGCTTTACACCCACCCCTGTTGTAGGTTCAATCTAAGCTGACCCTATGTCATTTAGGTTTAGAATAACAAAAGATTTGTTTCTCTCGTTGATACTAAATTCAGTGCCGCACACAATATCGACTCGAGCGAGGATGAAATAGCTTAATAAACCCCCCCCCTCTCTCTCTCTCTCTCTCTCTCTCTCTCTCTCTCTCTCTCTCTCTCTCTCTCTCTCTCTCTCTCGTGCAATCACGAAGAAGGCACATGTACAGATAAATGTTAGCTAATGAAATAAATAAGCAGTTAATATTAAACAGAAAACAGTTAACTGGACTGAGTGATAAACCGGCTGTTTTAACTTTTCAAAACGTTTTATCGTAAAGAACGAATCCAAATGTGTACGAAAATTACAAATTACGCCATATTATTCACTTTTATAAACATCCACACTGATTATTTAATCAATTCGTAGAAAAAAATTAGAGACGAATCCAGAAAAAAAAAACGAACAATTCTTTTAGATTTGCGGTTTTATGATTCTATTACTACATAAACCTAAATCATGATTCATATGAAAATGCGCGAAAGAAAATAGCATAATGTTTTATAGACTAATTTAAGTATGGAGTAAATCAATGAAAAACAAGACGTTTTTCTGTAAGAGATTCTGTTTGAGAACAAAAAACTCAAACAATAATTACTACCATCTGACGTTGTAACGGGCATTGAAGTGAAATATCGTTAATGCTAATATATACATATATCGACAATACTATTAGAAATATATCGATTTACTAATATAAATATATCGATAATACTAATATAAATATATCGATAATACTAGGATAAATATGCAATGTCATAAGAAAATGTTAATGATAAAAATGCAATTATCGATAAGACAATTGAAAATCAATTTTTGACAAAGTTTACAGTTTTCCTTATTCAGTCTAAATTCTTGATTGCTTGCAAAGAAACTTTCTCTTATCTCCTATGATCTATCTTCTCTTATGCCAGAAGATGAAATCTCAATCTACAATCTACAACCTACGCCGAAAACATGTCTTAAATATAATCGTCGGCACTTGTCTTAAATATAATCGTCGGAATAAAAAGATAATAGTGACAAAGTATTGAGTTTACGTAGTACCAATCACTGTACTTAGTTTGTGGTATACCGTATATTTGTAAACCGAGCATAAATGGTAAAGTATTATGTGTTGCATACTAAATTCACGTTTAGAAGAAACTAATAACTATTAATTACAGTAAGAGCTTCTGTTCTTTTGTTTATAAGAGACGTTGAATCAATCACCTGAATTGCATTCACTAAATATCATCCAACTTTTACGTGTCTGTAATTACTTCTTTAATCTGAAAATCTGATATAAAAAAGACCAAATATGAAAATGAAATTTGAAGGAAAAAATATATCATGTAGCAGAAGTTTGATTTTCTAAGTTTATTCATATGTATAGAACAAAATCAAATACACCAGAACATGGGGACTTTTTAAGTAGAATTGATCAATGTGCATTTTTTATCATTGGAGAAAATTAAGTTTGCCTAGTAACAGCGACGGAAACGGGTATTATCTTTTAGCGCTTATGAAAGTTAAAGAGCAGAAAAAAAAAGTTAATTTTCAAAGCGACATTGATTGAGACAGCAAACATCAGAGGGTTGGCTCGGAGGATAGCTATAACAGCGGTGCCGCGTTATCGCATCAGCATGAGTACCTACCTGTAAACCGCTACTCACCTAAGCGTAATCTGGACAAGAAATATTCAAATCTTGTAAACGGCGAACTTAATCATTTTGTTTGCATTTTGTTCTTCTCTGTCTTTATTCTTATGGCATGGCCTTAAGCCTTCCACAATTAAAATCTATACTGTAGTTTTGAAAATCGTGCAAGCTTTTGCTGTTTGTGACAAAATATTTTGCTGTTATGAACTTTTAATTTAATATATACAAAGCTTTCAATATATCAAAGTATAAGCAAACAAAAAAGAATTAGGTAAATATATAAATGGAAAGACTGTTATATGTTAATCAAGACATAAGAATATATGAATACCAGAATTTTACATAAATGTTGAAAAGATCTCAAGTTCAATTTTCTATGACTACCCGTGTCTGACAGTCACTCTAAAAAGCAATGGCATGGGAAGAAACAGACTTATTGCAGAACATAAATAGATTTCTTGTAATATGAAATGAAATTTCAAACCGATTGAGACTATGAACATTCACGATAAACGAGATTAGCATTTTCACACCTTGATGTACAAGAAAAGCAGAAAATAAACACAACTATGCAAGCAAAGTAGACATCGCGATAATTGGCTCACAATGCAAAATCCTAAAATATTTTACATGTATGTATGTATGTATGTATGTATGTATGTATGTATGTATGTATGCATGCATGTTTGTATGGATGAATGGATGGATGGATGGATGGATGGATGGATGGATGTATGTATGTCTACTGATGAAGAGAAATCTACCTCCACATATCCCGATACGATAACACAACGTTCCGATGACAGTTATTGGTTTATATACAAATGGTCTTCCAGTCTCGACGATGCTTTCTATCTTCCTCACGATTTATAAGTTAAGATAAAACATCTTCCTTCCCTTTTCTAGATAGTCAACAAAGCTTGAGAGAAACCGAAGAAACATTTATTATTCTCGTAACAAGGTTCTGTTGCAGTACCTGCACGATTATTACTTCAGATAACATGAAATAAAAATGTTTGTACACTAATACAAAGAAAACGAAACTTTGTAGGGATTTCGTTATCATCTTCAACATCTTCTTTATTGTTGTCGTCATCATTGTCATCACTAACAAATCCTTTCTCACAAAACTGAACTTTTCAGCAACATTAATAACAGTATACTACTACTACTATTACTACTACTACTACTACTAATAATAATAATAATTATTATTATTATTATTATTATTATTATTATTATTATTATTAGTAGTAGTAGTAGTAGTAGTAGTATTAAAAGGTGGATAATAGTGTTCATTGGCGCATTATCGTAAAACGTTATATATTCTTTTTGATGGTAATAACGACCACGGTGATAGTGATGATAATGAACTCCGTCATGACTATTATTTGTTTTATATCTCTATTTTGTACTCTACGTTCTAACTTAAACTTGCTTCTCATGCTTCATAAATGGTTATTTTACAATAACTGAGTTGCCACCAAACTTATAAAAATATTTAATGTAAGAAAACCATGTAACTAAAACAAAATCTGACCCTGGCTAAGAAATAGGAAACAAAGGGCTAAAAGGCGATTGAACACAACAAAACCAATTGTCGAAAACTGGCATATCAACACCCACCAACTCGCAACATCGTACATGTAAATATCGTATAGCGAAGAATATAGTCATTTTCTTTCCCACATTTCTATTATATTAAGAAAAATGACTCAGTTATGTTAGCAATGACATGAAAACATCGTGAAAGCAAATTTTACATTTACCTTGTACATATGTTATAAAATAACCCATTATTGAATTCAAAAATCTCCGAATGAATTAATCATATACGGAAACGTATGTATGTATGTATGTATGTATGTATGTATGTATGTATATGTATGCATGTATGCATGTGTGTGTATGTATGTATGTATGTATGTATGTATGTATGTATGTTTGCATGCATGTTTGCATGCATGCATGTATGTATGTATATATGTATGTATGTCTGTATGTATGTATGTATGTATGTATGTATGTCTACTA
>JAECUM010030665.1:0-12739 GCA_016617855.1 Megalonaias nervosa | reverse complement strand
CTCAATACAATAAGATCTTATAGATATGTCTATTGCTACCTTGATCTGCAAAAGGTTAACCACTTTTTTTATCAGTTCATTATGTGTTCCATTCGTTTTCTATCACCCAAGCCATATATCGTGACATACCCAATCTGGATATACTGCTCCACTTAATTGTTTCTCTAATTTTATTGCTTACCTAATGCGGCTGATGAAATCAGCCTTTCTTTTTCTCTTTTTATCAAGCGTCTCAATCATTCTTTTTATCTGTTCAAATTCAAACTGAACGGTCACAATTTTCCTCCAAAAATTGTACAGTCTCACCCTTGAAATGTTCATACATGTCCTTCTTTAGATTCTGTTAAGTTTAACTAAGATGTATTTTTTTTTTCGGATCAACTAGTTTAGTTTCATTCACAATATTCGCTACTAGCCATGCTGTGAATTTTTTTGTGTGAAAAATTGCATCTTGGTTTTCTTTATATCTTTATATTATGACTTTGCTATGAAATTTCTGTTTTGGAACTGTCTTCTCATAAACTGCCGTCAAATTTTTTGTGAAGGAAACAAAGAGATATTTTCGGCCTCTGGCACCATCCTGTCAGGTATTACACTCTGGCTTCTTATTCTCATCCTTATTTCTATCCCTCTGTGACTGTATGCTTTTGCATAAGGAGACTATAATCATATCAAAATTTAAATCGAAACGACAGTGTTTTTCTGACTTATTTACCTCGCAACAGATAAATGTACTGGTCACTGTAGATTATTGCTGGTGTAACGTAAAACATGTATATCAAGTGTCATTCATGCTGATACACAACACGTGTAATTAGAGCCGCCCGACCGTACAGGCGAACTGGGCGGTGGCCTAAGGCACCAGGCTTTAAGGGGCAGAAATTAATTTTTTATGGGATGGCGCAAACTTCATAGTTCTTCTTGGGCGCCAAAATCCATTCGAACAAATTACTACATTATCTAAACTATACAGGACTTTAAGGCCAACATATCCAATATAAATTTTCATAAGCTGAAGTTGCATTTATGAAAACAATGTTTATTTCCCAGAAACAGACTTGAACACAGCCTGTTGTATATATACATTTGTTACGTATACGTAATTAAATTGCTTGTGTGTTAGTTTTAAACTCTTTTTTTAACATTTTATTGTAAGGATAATATTTTTACTGGATTTGATATTTTTCCCAGTAAATTTAGTTCTGTTCTTTTAGTCTGATTAGAACGCAAAAGTATTACTAATTTTATCTAACCTAGTTCTTAACCTTGGTTCCCATTTTGTAAACATTGAATGAAAATGATTGGTTATTACCAAGGTCATGTTAGGCCCACGTGTTAGCTAAGTTGTAAACAGCCTTTCCTTTTCATTCATTTCCATCGCGAGAATCTGAATCTTAGCAAGGGCTATTCTGGCCTACGTGTAAATTGGCATTTTTTTTACTGCGCTGTTCTATGATTAAGTGACCACATGACCCATCACACGGGTCTGAAATGACGTTTTATTTGGGTTTAATACTCATATCTCAGTGAAATTTTGTCAGTCGTAAAATTGTACCTTTGGGCTCAAGGTATTTGTCTTGTTGTTGCCATCTGAGTTGATTTCCGTATTTAAAATAATTTATTCACCCTGGGAAATATTTTTCTTCAACGAAATACTTGGACAAAGACATTCACTAAATTATTCGGAATTCAAAAGCCGGGGAAAAACGGGGAACTGTTGACACATCAACACAAACTGGTTATAGAGGACGTCATCGCCTTCCATATTGGAACTTCATCGAGATTAGAACCTGGATTCAATTAGAACTGTTTAGTGATAGGACTTATATTTTTCAATTCTAGGAATAATTTTTGGATTATATTCATAAACCGTAAGTCCTATTTCATATTTTTACCTTGTTTTCTAGGGAAATAAATTATTTTGTTAAATTTACAAAGCTTGTTGACTTCACTCTTTTCTTTTGTTACTTTTGTACGAGTCTACACGTAACGCATTTGCATGCTCGCTTCAACTGTCCACCACAATCTTACTAGCATGAATCGAACCTGACTGGTATCAAGAAACTTTCCTCCCAGTAGCGGGCGCTAAGGTCTTGGGGAGCCAAAAACACGGTTGCCAGAGGACTTGGGGCGCCAAAACTCCTTTGGGTCTTCATCGTCGCCCCGGGCGCCATTTACCCTTAGTATGCCACTGTTTCCTCCCGAACTCAGAAAAAAGAAAAAGAAACGTTCGCTTCAAGTCTGTCTCGTCTTTCCGATTGAACTATTATAGGATATGTCACCATATAACTTTAGATATTTTGAACTAAAATTTATTTTCACCTGACCCGTCAGGTTGGTGGTCTTCTGAACGTTCCACGACATTGACGGTACCAGAAATGTTACAATGTACGTTAAAGAAACACTTGAGAAATTAAAACTGAAATGATTTATAAAGTAATTCTTACGTACATGAAACGTGTCACTTATAATACAGACATTTATTTGGAGTAAGCCAATTTTTTGTTGTTGCTGTAAACCCATGAGAAAGAGACTCGATTTTGAAATATATTTTTACTTTGACTAAAAATGTCAAAGTTTAATTATAGAAAGTATATTGATGGGCGGATTGATGGGGGAGGGATGAACAGTTATGACAGTTGGATGTTTTGGTAAATGTTTTTCGAACATGGTATGTGATCGTGTATTGTTTTACACCATCAATTTGGCAAAATACTTACCACCTGTTCATCACGTCTTTAAAAGATCAGATCGACGGTGACAGAAATGATAATCTGCGGATGTACGTTATACTAGCCAGGAACTCTATCTCACAACAGAACACACTGTACTTGTAACACATTACACAGGGTACAGAACACACTGTACTTGTAACACATTACACAGGGTACAGAACACACTGTACTTGTAACACATTACACAGGGTACAGAACACACTGTACTTGTAACACATTACACAGGGTACAGAACACACTGTACTTGTAACACATTACACAGAGTTTCAGACTATACTTCAGTCTTATTTTTTGTTGGAAAAATTTAAAATAACTCTGTCTCAAGAAATTACACTTCAAATACTTGTAAAATATATCTTATTTGATTGCCTGCAGTAGATACTCCTAGCAAATATCATCATTTGCAAAATGATGGAGGTTGGTTAGTGGGACTATGAGTGAGTCGATACTATTGTTGTATGAGCCCATGCGAGCTGACACTTTACAAACTTCATTTTGTTATGCATGTCTTTAAAATAGGATGGAGATTGAGCTTGTGAATACAAAACGAATTTAATCTTTCACCACATTAAAACAATGACTTAGAGATTATCGCGGAAAAAGATTTAAGATTTGAGAAAAGCTTTAAATTAGAAACACTGACTTTAATAAGACTAAAGTTTGCAAAGGTTGACGGGACACTTGCTTGACCGAATCATTAATGATAAATGCAGGGAGAGAGGCAAATTATATGCACAAACACTGAACATGAAAGCAAGATCGTAATCGATTATTTTGGGAGGTAATCTATTTAAGACCAATTTCTTTACGCGTACGATTTAAAAATTACCAGAGCTATCTTGACGGCACGTTCTAATATAGTGAGAGATCAAGAAACAAACGTTCATTCTGTTATCCACCACCTGGACCCTGTAGAGACAAGTACAGGTATGTTATTAATCCTAACAATGTCAACGTGATACACACGCATACATGTATACATACATACATACATACATACATGCATACATGCATACATACATACATACATACTTGACGACCGCTCCGGTGGCCTAGTGGTTAGAGCATCCGCCTCAGATGCGGGAGGTTGCGGGTTCGAACCCCGGCCGAGTCATACCAAAGACTAAATAAAAATGGTACTAACAGCTGCTAGGCGCTCAGCATTAAGAGGTTAGTGTTAGGACTAGTCGGCCTGGTGTCAGGATAATGTGACTGGGTGGGACATCATAACACATGTCTGCTGCATGATGCCCTAGTGCTAGACATAACTATAAACTGTCACAATGAAGACATCGTAGCGATACGACTGAAAAATTATTAAAGCTACGTTAAAAATCCAAATTACACATTGCATATATACTTGACTATGCAAGAAGATGTTGTGAAATGCAAGCGGAACTGTCCTGAATATAGCATCAAAGCATCAAATAGAATCTAATGTATAAGGGTTAAGTTTGTTTTTCTTTCGTTTTGTCTTCTTAACTTTTGTAATGAAAAATGTTATTTGAGTCATCATGTATGAAATAAAAAATTGTGACGTGAAATGCACACACATTGTACACCAGAGGTTAACTTTAGGAAGTAACACAGGACAGTCAGAAGTTCGCTGGACAGGCAGCGGGGAGACGAAGAGGGAAGAAGAAAACATGCTGTGGTAATCAGGAGAGGAAATCAAACACGAAAACGGGTTGGTCTGCTCGTAGACAAAAGCATAAAGAACTTAGTGGTGTGATGCTGCCCATCTTCGTGCAGAACCATCTCAATCCGTCTCAAAGCCTCGCCATTCAATATCACCATGCAACAGGCAGACTCATTTCATGATCATGACGAACTGATGGCTGTTCGTACCGAATACAAGGATGGCTGAACAGGTCACCTACGAAGAACTTCTTTGTGGTTCAAGGGGAATGGAATGCAAAGAGATACACGCAGCATGACCTGGAGCTTGTGGGTGTTAAACAGACCCAAGGTCAAAATGACAGAGGCATACGTCTGCTGGAATTTGCCAAACTTAACGATCTTGTTGTTGCCAACATAAACCATCGTGATGGTAAATATGGCGCTCAACAGACAACATACACAAGGACCAAATTGGCAACATCCTTGAAAAACGCAGTTTCAGAACCAGCGAGAATTATACGCTTTCCATGAGCTGATGTAGGACGAGACCAAGACTTGCTAATGAAGTCCAGAAATTGGTTCGAAGTGCGAAAAGTAATTGATAGAGGTCGATGCCGAGTGATTCACAGAGACAATCAACCAGGAAGTAAATGAATTAGCAAAGCAAGTACTTGGGCAACAAAATCGAATGAAAAACCTGGATCAACAATGGTATCTTAAATATATGCAATAAAATTAGATAACTTGAGGAAACCATGAAATAGATGACCAGGCTGTGGCACACTACAGCCAGATCAATGTCCATGTGAGGAGGGAAGTGAGGAAAGGTAAAGAAATATAGATAAGCGACGAATTCATTAAATAGGATAGAGACTGCATGGAAATGACAGCAAAACAGCTTACAAAGTATCAAAAGACTTACACAGAGTCATTTACTCATGCACCAAAAGGGGAACCAGGTGTGACAAGCTTAGGCAGTGATCAAGTTATTCATGCCAGATAAGACAGCAGGCACACAGAGCAAAAAAAAAAAAAAAATCACCAGAACAGATGGCGATTCCAGGATAGACTTGCTAATTCAAATATGCAATGAAATCCAGAATATTGGGAAATAGTCAATTCTCTCCACATAACACTGGAAGAGATGATATCCTCCAATTCCGCTCAGTTTACTGAACCATCAGTCTGATTAGACATCCCAGCAGCTTACTGTTGAATGTGAACTTGAACAGATTAAAACCCTGAACAGAGGTATTCAATGCAGAAGAGCAGGCATGATTCACAAATCCAGTAACTATACAGGAACTGATATTGTGCAGTCCTTGTGAATGACACAGTTGTGGAGTGATTCTAAGCATCAGCAAGGGCACGTCAGGACTGCTTAGTATTCCCTACGTGGTTCAACTGCTTCCTTGAGCACATCATATCAAAAGGTCTTAGAACAACACGAAGAAACAACTGTCACTGGTGGAAAATGTGTCATCACAAAACTCCATTTTGCAGATCATATTGATTGACTCGCAGATTCAGAAATTGAGTTAGATGAGCTGACAACAAAGTTAGACATAGTCTTCTCAAAGTATGGGATGGAGATAAGTGCTGAACACCCATCCACCCACCCCATAAAATAAGACCAACCGTCTTACATAATGACATCATAGTAAAAGACCAGAAACCTTAGGTTCCACAGTCCTTAAAATGCCACTGATCTACCACCAACACCCAAGGGATTTCAGTAGCGGAAACAAAATTCAGAATTACAATGGTCGTAGCTGCCCTCTCGAACCTTGAAAGCACGGTTAAGGATACAAGCATCACTTCCAAAATAATAAAGAGACTTCTACGGGCAGAAGTGCTGTCACTGTTTGAATACGCCGCGAAACATAAACTTTAAAGAAAGACAGTGAACGAAGAGTAAAAGCCCCTGAAACTCGATGTTACAGATACATCTTAGACATCCTCTACTCCAACCGCAAAACAAACAATGAAGTACAGAAAACCAGCCAACCTACCGCTGGCAATCATGACGAACCCCTAACAACCGTGAAGAAGAGAATTAGTGAACGATCATCAGGAATGCATCGTTGGTGGCAGAGAAATATATGATGCTAATGCAAGAATTGACTCGGAAACATCGCGAAATGCACTGACGAGATACTACAAGAAGCATCACAAAACTGTTATCAGAAGGACATCGGAAACGACACCCTAAAGATATCAACGACCAAGAAATAGGATAGATCTCGGTTTTCTTTCTTTTTATCTATGCAAAAATATATCGCTATATACACAGATTAGATGAGTCAGTAATCCTTTAAATACTTTCAACGGTAAAATCTTTGTGACGCATGCTCTGAAGGTAATATTAAATGGCATCTTAAAGAAATTCACGAGGTGGATGTGTAAAGTTTAATCATCAACTGCTAATACGAGGCTGATTTAACAAGACATTTTCAAGGAGAAACATTACTGCATCTTACTGATTATTTTCATCTTGCATTAAATTTGCCATAAAAACAAATTACAAATGATATAGTTCATAATTTTGCCCTCAAACGAAACTTAAAAGTTTTCACATAAAGGCACTAACACCATGAACAGAACTGTAATGTTTATGATATTTTTCGTGTACTTGCTATAAATTTACAACGATGTTTCCACTGGAAGTGAGAGTTCTTAACTGGCTTCTTCCGTAACAAATATTAGTTGGTTTCGATTTACAAATACATATATCTGGCAAAGGATTCTCTTTTGTCATTGCATGATAATACAATAATTATATGTGTTAGCCATTTCCTCTCAGAAGAAGCTCATTATCTGATGAACCGTTGAGTCATTTGACAAGGTAAACAAATTAGCTGCCTTTCCTTCAGTTTTGGCACACACATGTAAACACTATATGAAAATGACTCATTTGCAGGGCATGGCAAGAATTCATAATCATCGCATTGATATTCCACTCCCCAAAATGAATCTTTCAAAATGATGTCGTTGGCTTTAATCGTTCATTTAACTACAAATGTAACACACACACACACACACACACACACACACACACACACACACACACACACACATACATATATATATATGCAAATATTCAAGCACAACTTTAATACTTAATGTGACAGTATGAATTGTCAAATTTAACGCTGCATATTTACTGCATATGCATATACCGGTATATGACTATTTCATACATAAAAGACTTCTGAAAAGAAAATAATGTACCAAATTCGACAAAATCAACCATAATACTTTTTTTGCGCCGATCTAAAATTTGTTGCTTCTGAATTGAGATACGCGTATGATAACAATATATCCTGACAATTTTTATGAAGCTAAAAATGCACTGCTGAATTATCTAACATCCGTAACATCCGAACGAGATAGTGAACCGAATCATGAAAGCGACCATATGGCAATGTTTTGGACGAAACACGTTTCTTGTTGCAGGGAAACTCTTCCTGCCGTATTTCTGCAATCTTGAATCGAGCACCTAATGATTCAATGGGAGAACAAAACCGTCTCTTTGGGCCTAGTGTCTGACAAGCAATATATATTTATTTGTCTGTCTCGGCGTAATTATCTTTACCTACCATGAAATCTTTAAAGACGTGTTATATTTTTGAGATGCACTTCTACGCAAAATGGGTGAAGCGAGTCAAATAAGTTAAATAAATTATGAGATAAGCGCATTATTTCATAGTACGACTACTATATGTTCTTCGATGATATCAAGGCACGTTAAACGATCTAGTTTGGTTCAGATACTATTGTTCCAAACTCATGTATAAATTGCGTCCTTAATATTTTGGATAAGCTTTCACAAACTTCGGAAAAATATTATTTTCATTACTTATAGCTGTAATAAGGGAATACATGTAAGCAAGACGGAACATAAGATCTTCTACCCCATCAAAAGAAACGATCTGAGTGATTATTCAGATCATTGACAAAATATTATTTTATTCTGTCAACATAATTATCATTCTTGTTCAATTGCAAGATAATTGTTAGCATTATTTTGTAGCAATTCTAGACAGTAAATAACATAGTAAATTGCTTGATTTGGGGTTAATTCTAGACTCGAAATAACATGGCAAATTCCAGGATTTGGGGGTAATTTTGGACACGATATAATATAGTAACTTGCATGATTTGGGGTAATCCTAGACACAAAATAACAGTAAATTCCATGATTTGGGGGGAATCCTAGACACAAAATAACAGTAAATTCCATGATTCGGGGGTAATCATAGACACAAAATAACAGCAAATTCCATGATTTGGGGGTAATCCTAGACACAAAAAACAGTAAATTTCATGATTTGGGGGCAATCCTAGACACAAAATAACAGTAAATCAGTAAATTCTGTGATTCGGGGGTAATCCTAGACACAAAATAACAGCAAATTCCGTGATTTGGGGGTAATCTTAGACACAAAAAACCCAGTCAATTTCATTATTTGGGAGTAATCCTAGACACGAAATAACAATTTATAACTCATTGAAAGTAAGATAAAAATACATTCTTAGTTCAATTTTGTTTCATGCAATTTCAGGTACATGAGATTAAAAGATGACTTCGATGCTGAAAAAATAATTTAAGAGACGAACTTCTTAAAAATAATTTTCATGAGCATGTTGTTGTTGTAGACTTTAATTCCATTTTTCAGCTCAAGATAGGCTATACATGCCGGTCAGTATAAATGGTGGAGAAAGAACCCGGGAAAACCCCGGAAAGAACTCCCGATCCAGGAAAAGCTACGGGCAAGCTTTCTCACATACCCACATTGGCTGAACCCGAGACTCGAAATCACATCAGACAGAGGTGAGATGGCAGTGATCCGGACCAATCGACTACTCGGGGCCCCTCATGAGCATGTAACATGAATTTATGGCATAATGTAGTACTATTTCCGTTTGCTAGTTTTCCTCATAAGAATAAACAACTCAAACGAACAACAATTTCTCACAATAAGCAAAAACCCTTAGAGACGATATGTATAGGTTTGGTTACAAAAATTCCAGAAAAAAATACTCTCGCTTTGACCGAGATTAATTTTTAGCGATATTTTGTATTAATTATACCAAATACATATTAAGCTTCCGTCTTCTGAGAAAATTCATTGATATGTTTCTAGTCTCCTCAGTTTCATTTGAAAGAAAATTACAACGATATCAGTGTATTATTATTATTATTATTATTATTATTATAAAATATATCATCAGTATATATTCAACCAACGATGCAATTATATCTTTTGACAAGATCTACATGGAGATTTAAATTCAATAGATGGATTACGATTTTATGATAAGATTCGAAACGACTTGAGTTGTCAATGCTATATAGATTGTTTAAACTCCTAATTACAATGTTCTCTTACTATGTATGTTCCTAAAATGGAAACTTACCTTTAATGGTAAATATTAGCAATTTAAATATATACCCTGTGGTCAAAGACTGCCATTTCTGTGCAGATGACGTTCACTTTGTTCTTAAATGTCCCATGTAAGTTGAGAAATGCTAATTTCCCTTCGAACAGTTACTGTAATTGTTTACAACTTATTTTATTTGCTAAATTGTGCAAATGGGTCAGGCTACAAGTTCTCAAAACATTAGATAAGTCCTTCCCCATAAACTATAGTGGTACAAATTATTCAATCATGACAAGCGGCAGAAGTACAAGAAAAACAACAAAAAAGCTATAACAAACAAACAACAGCAACAACATGTGCTGATAGTTAAAGGATAATGTTTCGAAAAGAAAGGAAAACGAGATATCCACAAGCAATGATTTTACCAAACTTAGGAAGGAATTGTATTTAGTATATAATGTACCTACATCTCTATCAGTTGGTCATTACACAGTCAACGAAGAAAGCTTATTTAAAACGCCCCGTATCCTTCATGTACGTTTGAGACAAATTATTGATATTCAAAATTTGCTCAGCTGCAAATACAGGTGTGCTAAATAAGAATGTTTATAGAGGTCGGGACTGGCATTTCGTTAACGCTAAGTATTATATTGTGCCTTTGAAATATGTATTGTGTGCATTTTCTGCCTCTACCCCACAATTGTATAAGGAATTGTCTATCGGGTGATTGTCTTACTGATCTCACTGGTCCACAATGTTTTAGAAGTTGTCTGCTTCAGAGATAAAATGTGCTATTTATTGTGGATTTTGATTAGCTGAATTCAAATATGACAATTAAAACAACTTATTGGCTACTGTTTCCAAGATATTTAAGTTTTCAGATTTTACGTCTATGTATATTATGTAGATAGTAGAGTTTTAATCATTAATTGTAAACCTAGGACTTTTCATGTGTTTATGGTTGCTTTACATGATAATATTTCACATTTCCTGTTTATGTAACACTTTAAAAAGTGGCAAAATGGTTATGTAATACAATTTATTATGAAACACAAGGCAAAAAGCTAGCTATTATGTATATATAAGTACATAGTTTAGTCCTTATTCAGTGTCTACGTGGCGCTTCTTGGCTTGTATCTTGTATTCATTAAATGGATCATCTCTTGTCACTGTCCAGCAATAGTCTGCAAGCATTGTTGGGCTCCATTTGCCCTGATGGCGTTTCTCCACTGTTGCAATGTCCTGGTGAAATCGCTGACCGTGCTCGTCGCTCACTGCTCCGCAGTTGAATGAAAAAAAAAATCAAGAGGAGAGTGCATAAAATGTATTTTAGTAACATGTTGCAACCAAGGCTTTTGTATGCCTTGAGGAGGTTTTCCACCAACTACCTGTAGTTGTCTGCCTTGTTGATTTCCGAGAAAATTTGTTGCCACTAACTGGAAGGCTTTCCATGCCGTCTTTTTCTTGCCACGCAGTGCACGGTCCAATGCATCATCTTGAAGAAGTTCGCGAATCTGAGTACCAACAAAGACACCTTCCATTATCTTAGCTTCACTTAACCTTGGAAATTTTCCACGAAGGTACTAGAAAGCTGCTTGTGTTTTGTCAATGACCTTGACAAAGTTCTTCATCAGACCCAGCTTGATGTGCAAGGGTGGTAACACAATCTTCCTTGATTCAACCAGTGGTAGATGCTGAACACTTTTCCTCCCAGGCTCCAACGACTGTCGGAGTGGCCGATCTCTCTTGATGTAGTGGGAATCTCTCGCACGACTATTCCATTCGCAAGAAAACAGCAGTATTTTGTGTATCCAGTCTTCAGACCAAGCAAGAGAGCAAGAATCTTCAAATCGCCACAAAGCTGCCACTGATATTGGTCATAGTTTTTACACCTCAAAAGTTGTTTCATGTTTTCATAGGTTTCCTTCATATGGACTGCATGACCAACTGGAACTGATGGCAAAACATTGCCATTGTGCAGCAAAACAGATTTAGGGCTGCCATCACACCATCGATGTTGTTGCAGGCTACTAGATCACCTTCCATGAAGAAGAATGGGACAAGATCCTTTTGACGGTCACAAAACATGGAAACCCTAGCGTCACCTGCCAGGAGATTCCTTTGCTATGGTCTGGAGCCCAACAGCTCTGTCTTACTCTTGGATAGTTCCAAATCCTTGACAAGGTCATTCATTTCACCTTGTTTTATGAGGTGTGATTCAGAGGAGGAAGAGGATGGGAGAAAATATGGGTAATGTGACATTAATGGTTAAGGACTAGAAGTTTCATCCTCTTCCTCTTCCTTGTCTGACTCAAGTGAGAATGATTCTGGTGCATCAGGAACAATTGCTGATATGATCTGTTGGCTCTCTTCAAATCATTGGCACTGCAAAAGGCATAGATTTCCATTTCCTGTTCAACCACTGGCGAAGATTTGTTGCACAAGTGTTGCAGCATATGTTGTGGGGCCCACCTCTTGTACTGATTTCCAATTTTGCAACCAAAATAAAGGTGATAGGCTTTCTTAACCATAGTGGTTATACTGCGATATTTGTGATACAAAAGTCACTTCACAACAAACGTAGCAGAAGTTATCTGCATTGTTCACACAAGTACGAGGCATCTCTGCTCACTTTGGCTAATGAGAAATGTATCCCTTTGCAAAATCAAACACTGACAAATAAGAGAGCACGACTGTATGATTTCTGGAGCTGATATAGGGCAATTTGTTCAGTAGAGTGATGTAAGCTTAGTTATGATTGCATCATCCATGACATCGCGGAATAACATGATGCAATTCATATCATGTATAACGCAATACCAGCTTCAGAATGCGTCCTTATTTATTTTGCTTAGAAAGGACGTACTGTCCAAACCCAGTCATAGATTTATTCATAGATCCAGTCAAACATGTATTTTAGTAATTTCTGGTTTAAATTGAGATCCCTTCCTTTTATAACTCACTTATCCTCCGCCATTCTCAAGTCAAGGGTCGTATAT
>JAECUM010030663.1:0-21414 GCA_016617855.1 Megalonaias nervosa | reverse complement strand
CTTGTTATTCAGGCTGCGAATGATCTCTCTTCCAGAGGCAGCAAAACCAACAACAAAGCTGAGAACGAAAGGTCAAGATCAAGGTCATTCTTTTGTTCCCTAGATACCGATAATATATATGGACGGGGTATGAGTAAATGCAAACCTGTAATTAATTGTAAATGATATAAACGGTCAACAAAACTCGATGGGTAAAAGGAAATCTACTCTAAACAACAAACAAAATAGATACTGACCGCATATTTGAAGTTGATTTGAAAATATATTTAGAGCTGCGTCATTGTTTCCATGACAACCCACATGAACCAAAGAACGAAAGTTTGATTCGACCAAAATCAGTGTCTCTGGTTCAAAAGAAATCACTTTTTATTACAATGGTACTAAACCAGCCTGAAACTTTTTGTGCCTTGAAAAACAATGAAAAATAAATAATGCATTCCAGAAACTTAAAGATTTTCTTTCAGATGTGTTTAAAAGTATGTAAGATACACATAACTGAACAAGCTACCTTGGCTGACATCGTGGATATAACTGAATGCAAGAAGCTAATAATGAAGTCCAATAGGACTTCATGAAAGTGATGAATTATTCAGTATTCTGAAAGCAAATGGAAACACCTTAGATAGAGGACAACACTAAAAATATGCACAGAGGAAAATAAATTTATGATATGTCAGAAAGATATATCATTCGCTAGGAGAATACTAATAGATGATGACATGACGCTAGTAAGCCGAACTGAGCACATATTTAAGGGATGCTTGTGAATGAGAGTTAGTAGTACATTTTGTTTCGGTCACATATACACTTATTTACCTAGTAAACAGTTAGTAAATGTTAGCGCTGACACAAAGTTCCATATGTAGAAAATCTTATAACTTCTACTTCCCAGAGGTGTTCACTAGGGGCACCACGACGTTCTACATTATGTTGCTAAATTCAACATCGTTTACCACAGAATGTTGAAGAAACATCTTTACTTGTTAACCACAAGATGCTAAATTAGCTAAAACACCACCTATCAAAATGAAGATTTTGTTCTTTCTTACTTCTACGTTACACTGTTTCATTTGTTTCGCGTAGTGTTTTCATCATTTAGTTATGTTGTGTAATGCGCAGTCTTCGACGTTGTAGCACTGTGCTGGTTTTTGTTTTAAATTTCGTCAGTAATAAAAGACAATCAAACTTCTGATTAACGTTTACCAAGTGGTCAACGAAGTTCAGCTGTACATGGGTCTTCTGGGTTTTATGTAGTTACATTTCCAGGTTATGTTCTTTCTTTGTCATCCTCTCCCTTTTTTGTCTTATGCACCGTCAGATTAATTTACAAGATTTCAATCCAAATAAATTGAAGCGGAACAGAGGTCAACTGCTAGATGATACACACTGTTATGTTGAGAAGCGACAAAAGTTCTTTGTATTTAATTTCATACTGTGGGCTTAATTTTTTTCCATGATTGTAGACAGAAAGTGTCATTTGTAAACAGTGTTTAACATAGTTAACTTTTGTCCATGATTTTAGATTTAACTTTAAAATAATGATATTTGTAAAAAAAAAAAAAAATATGTTTATATGGATTTGTGTTCTGGACCTTGATTTTTCCCTGGGAAATACTAATGTCTCCCTGATGTGTGTCATGATGTTTACTTTAATTTACGTACAAGGCCTGACCTTGTTTACCAGTCTGGTATTTTCTAGGAATAAACGTGTTTACGAATTTGATGGGAAAATGACCCACATACAAGGCATTTTGCTGTTTATAGGTCTGGTGACAGCTTGTATATAAGGGACTTGGAGGGTAATTATTTGTTTTGATTTAATATCAGTTTTCGGTATCACTTTAGGTGTGTTCAAGTGTAACTTGAGAGGATTTATTTATTTAAATTATTCATTGGAATTACAAATTGCTCATTAACTTTTGGACTAAAACAGTGAGATTATTGAGAAAGACATTCCAGATTATATCTTTGTGATACATGAATACTTTTCGTACATCAGTACATTCAAGATTCATGGAATTAATTCGGAATATTATACACCGTTATGTATATTTAATTTAACTGTTTGTCTGTTTGTTTTAATTTTTTTTATTTCATTACATGTTATTGTAATATAACACTGTTTACTGGATTTGCCTTGTTCAGAATCAAGTTCAGTTCTGTTTGACCTTATTGACGTTTTTTATTTTTTTTTTAATTTCATTGATGTAAACAACTAATAATAGCTTCATTATCCTCTATGGGTATGAATTCATTGACCAAATTATTATGCAGGTAAACGTGTTGATTTGGGTCAGGATTTTGGGGATTCCAAAGTGAATTTTATAGGGTATTGTGTTGTAAATAAACAAGGCTCATTAAATCATGCTAGAAAGTTATTTTTCATAGGTAATGGTTGTTTTTAGAAAATGCTAATTTGTGACCTGAGGTCAAACAGAGAACTATATTATCTTGTGACTTTCAGAATTTTACCAGCTGTGCTTTAACATCTGGCATTTTTTTGTATCCAGTTTGGGCTGAATGTTACTTTCTTCAAATTATTGAATTCAAGTGATTATTTTCTCTGGAAATACATAAGTGCTCTGATAAAAGTCTTGGATAAAGACATTTATTGGAATTCGTACTGAATTCAAACCTGGAATAATATTTCTGTGATTCAACAAGAGACTGTTGACACATCAGTAAGACGCAGGCTATAACAGACACGTCATCACCTTCAATTTTAAATCTCGTCGGGACTTGAACTGAATTTTAATCAGGACTTTCTATTACTAGGACTTGTGTCTTTAATTCTTCGATTATTTTTGGATTTAATTCGTAAAACCGTTAGTTCTTTTTCTCATTTTTCACTTTGTATTCTAGGGAAATAAATTATTTGTTACATTTTACAAAGCTTGTTGTCTTCTCTCTTTTCTGTTACTTATTTTAAGAGCATAGACTCGTAACAATACTTTTGGATTTATGATAGAACATTTAGGATTATTTGGAATTCAATTCCAAATACTGCATGTTCCTTTTAAAGTTTCACTTTGGTTTCTCTGGAAATAAATATATGACTGAAAAATTGTTAAAGCTACCTTAAAAATCCAAATCACACACACACACACACACACACACACACACACACACACATGTATATATATATATATATATATATATATATATATATATATATATATATATATATATATATATATATATATATATATATATATATATATATATATATACACACACACACACACACACACACCTGTTACTTTGTATAAGACCATAGAATCGTAACACAAATACCCTGAAACATAAATTGACAGATTATCGCGATGGATTCAAATGCATCTGTAAATGTGGATAACAATAACTTAAATAAAGAAATTACTTTTACAGAAGAAGTGGCTACTACAAGCATGTCATAACGAATACATAAAGCATCGAAACAGAGAAAGTAAAGAACATCAAAAAGAAACTGATACGATGACAAAATGTGAACATCAAACCGCGTTGTTCTTTCCATGTATCTGAACGTGGACAACAAAAGTGTTTCCACTGTTCAGACAAAACATTCAAGATCGCATGTGAAATCTTTTCGTTTCCAATTTGCCACATAATATGTCCTCTCAACACCCACATATAAAATTAGCAATGTGCCATGCACACACTCCACCATCGAGATAACTGGACTATTGTCAGTTCAATCCTTTATTTCTCAATATATTTGCTCAACTTGTATTCTTTTTTAACCTCCATATTTTTGTCGTATGGTTACATATTGTGCATCAGCCTTCGGAATACCTATCTTTATTACCCCAGTTCACAGTTCTAATGCTAGGATTAATACCACTCTTCAGTAACTCAGGTTTTGATGCCAGGAATGAACCTCAGTGTAAAGGATTCACTGGATTTCGGTAATGATGTATACCACGATTCTCTCCATTTCCATTTCCATGTAAGTCGGTAAAAACAAGATACCATCTCCACCAAGAGCATAGTCTAATTTAATCTACGAGTCTGATATGCGTTGCTAGAATTTCACCATTACGTTTTCATTTGTATCAGTCATCACCTTTGAACAGTGTCTGATACTGCCAAAGCAGACTGTGTACTATGTGTGCTCTTTTTGCACCTGTATATTTTAGATGCTTTTTGGATCAATTTCGAAAAAAAAACAACTAATAAACAATGAAGTATACAAAGAAGAAATCTATGAAGACATACTGGAAAATCTACCTTCGGAATTGGCCACAAAATCACAAGGAAGCACCCAGAATTCGGTAAGCCGTTGGGAACAAAGGTCCGTAAGGAGAGGATTGAGGAAGCATTCAAAGTCGACGTGAAGACTTCTATAGAGAGTTGCTGTAAACTTTTCAAGGATTTCCGGAATCTACCGAAAGAAGCCCAGCCCGATCATCTTGAACATGAGGTTCAATCTTGGTCACGCGGGATTGGAGAAATTCTCAAAGTTTTGAGACGCTGTTAACAGCCGGGACTTGGATAAAGCAGCTGATAAAATGGAATACAGTAAATGGTACAATCAAGTACCTGACAGAGCAAAAAGGCTCGAGGAAAGAATGAGGAAAGTAGGCAAAACGTGCTGATATGTAGTTTTCTTGTGATCTCTATTAGGGTACGTTTGTAATAGTTGGTAAAATGGATTCAGCTTTAATGTACTAAATATACGGTTGCATTTTTAATGCTTATTCTTTATTAATATTTATTTATAATTGAAATACTGAATTATGAAATATACTTTGAAATTTAATAACTCAGAAAAAACATACATATGATTATAAAGACTTCAGTAATTGATTTATCGTTTCTAAAAAAATTAAAGAAAATAATACAGGCTCCATCGGTTCTATTTATTCCTTTACATATATAAAAAAAAAGATTTGATTTGCATGATTAAGCAATATGTTAACATGATTGCCACTAAAAGACTAAAAGAGATTCAGTAAAGAAAAAATAACTAGCTCTGATGTTACGGCCGAAGCAGTCAAGTTGTATATCTATTTTTCATTAACATTTTGAACCGTACTTTAAAATGATTAGCACTGTCAAAATCGGAAAGTTTGTTCCTGCATAACGACCAAGACTTATGAAAAGACCCACAAAGGAGGGTGAGACTGTTGAGTAAGGAGAACTTTATCACAGGATAATACATATTAGCATAATGAACGGACGGAGAGGAAATAGACTGTGCCATTGATCGTTTATTTGACATTTCACACACCAAAATATGAGACCATATAACATGGATGATCGACAGGAATTAATATTCAAAGCTGTACGTACTTAATATCAGTTGCTCAATGAAACTATTGCATAGATTTGTCTGAACGGGCTAAAACCAAACAAAAACAAACAAACAAACAAGTTTGCAAAAATACACAAGACAAACCGGTGATCTTTATCGCTTTATAATATAACTGACATGGCTGGATATTTATCGAGGTGTAAAATTTAACAGTCACTTACAAAGTGGACTAAATCGGGAGAACATTCTGTTAATTTTCTGAATAATTTAATAAAATCTGCGCTTCGATAAATAGCAAACATGACATTTAATCTTTACCAATTTTTCTACATTCTGTCTTCAAATCAGCGAATTCCATAATTAGTTTTACATTGCTCAGGAAGTAGATTTCTTTCGTTAGCCTCTTCAGGTGGTGTTCATAAGTCTTGCCCAATCTTCGTTAGCCAAGAGTGGTCAGTCCGCTTCGATCATCGTTGATATAAAACTAAGTGTATCATCGATAAGATGACCTAACCCGTACATAATCAAAGCACAAGAGTGGACGAGATTCACAATAACTCTTGCTGAGAAATATATTCTACATATTTATCATTCATTGTGCTTGTTTCTACCCATGTCAGTGCCTCTACGTTATAATTGTAAGACGATGTAAGTAGTTAATGGGGGCGATATAGCGACAATGGGAAAATACATTACAGACACCCCTGTGGCACTATGGCGACAAGATTTATAGCGACAAAAAAGACCCTGGGGTGATTTAGCGATAATGAGATTTTTGTATAGGGACAATAGGAATGGAACAGGTAGGGTGACGTCACGATACTGGATACTTGCAACAATGTAGCAAGTGACTGACCTGAATACGCGCAGCTACTCCAGGAAGGGACAAATACAATAGAGAGACAGAGACATAGGACATAGATAAACACATAGATAACACATATATAGGCAAAGAGAGAATAAATATCTTTTCGAGGCATGTGAAAGTGGTCCTGAAAAGGGCATTTGGATTTCTTCTCCTTCTTTGTCTTCTTCTAAGTTCTTCTTTTCCTCCACCAACTTCTTATTTTCTGTCCTACACTTTTCTGACCTCCACTTTTTGTCTTCTTCTCATTCTTTTCCTTCTCCTCCTTTTTTCCTTCTCCTTCTCTTTCTCCTCCTTCATCCTTTTTTCATTTTCTTCTTCCTTTTCTATCTTTTCGTTTCACTTCCTCATCCTCCTTTTGTCTTCTAAATCTTCCTTTTTGTCCTTTTCAATCCTAATCATCTCATTTAAGATGTCCTTACTTCTCTTTAAATTATTAATTTCCATACATAATCTATAAGGACTATAAGCCCCAAACTGCATTCGGACTAGCCTCTCCTCCACCATGCCTAAACTGTCCACCACCTCCTGTAATCTCAGTAATCTCTCCCAATTACTTGCCATGTTGTATTCTTTTTGTTGACGGGGAGTGATGACAATCATTTTTTACTGTCTAAGATTGCGTCCCCGTCTGGCGGCAGGCTTTCCTATACGATATGGCATGCTTCTGCGGAAAGAGAAGGAGAACTCTTTGGTGTCCACACGACAGTCGACAAAACCTCCGTCTGGTTCTTGCTGCTGCTGATGTTACTGCTACTGCTGTTGTTGTTGTTGCTGTTCTCTGTTTCTGAAGTCTGTACTTCTCTGTCCATTCTTCTTGTTCTTTCTTGATTTCTTCTTTGAAGACCTCTTCTACCAGGTCTTGGGCTATTGATAACATCCTGACATTCTCTATCTCTTCAGGCTTCGGTATCAGGTTTAGCCTGACACGATGTAAATTCACGTAAGCTTCGTTCAGCCTGGCTAGTCTGGAAGGCATGTGCATAGGTAGACGAGTCAACCATGGATGGCCAGACTGAAGACTGCCTCGCTTTATATGGTTCAAACGCGGACGCGATAGAAGACATCCCTACTGGGTTTTTGTTGAGTCGGAACGCTATGATAGCAAATGTCATGGTGCGGGATAGAGAGAAGTCAAAGAGCATATACTCACAGTGTCTATTTTTGAAAACAAACGACAGACACAATTTTTTCAAAACACAACATTTTTTATTAACCAACAACTAACAACTAACAACTAACAAGTAACAATAACATCAAACAATCTGTTTTGACAAGGTTGACAACGTTGTGAAATCATGTGAGATTTCCATTGATGGAAGTCATGAGGCCATTGATGTACACAACGTTTCCTAGTTAAAGACAAAAGACAGCAATAATGGTCACAAAACCATCGGTCTACTTTCTCATCGTTTCTAGAAGAGTTACGATCAAAATAAGTCACTAAATGTTCTAAAGAATATCCAAGACTGCGTTGATGAAGAAAATACACACAATATTGTCCACACACCTTAGAATCTATGCCTTGTAATTTCACGTTATTGTATCGTGTCGTCTGGGCATTTCTTCTCATAAAGTCAATGATGTCGTCTTCCAAAGGAGGTAATCCATGCGAATCAAAATGTTCCACACAATCCTTTTGAGGGGAGTAGACGGCAACCCAGTGAGTTCCGTGTTGATGACATAAGCTTGATGGTCTTGAGGTTTGCGATGAAGTAGTTCATCTTTAGCGCACACGACAGGATTCCAAGAAGCAGTATACGAACTATTGTTCTAAAGGTAATAAAGTTCCCAGGTATCCAGTTTTGGTTGTTTTTTTCACAGGTAATGATAAGTCATCAAATCAATTCTGACTTTTTATTTGAAAAGCTCTGACAAGTAACCGTTTCTTCGCCTTGTCTCCCAACTCTGGGCTAAGAGAGCTTCGATGCGATAGATCTCCAGAGTAGTCAATGGAGAGCAGGAATGATCACGCAAGCCTTTATACCACTCAGGCAACATTGCTTCTTCCGAGATGAGACTCCAAGCTTCGTCCAGATACTCGTCCAATTTTTCTTCTTGACTCATCATCATACATTTATCGTGCTGAATTTCACTGGGATGATCGTTTTGACATCCATAACAATCTTTCTTACTCAGTTCCGTAATTTTATCCGCCAGCTGTTTGGCAAAACAGGACACTAAATGTTGTTCTTGTTCTGGCCATCTGGACTTGATTTCTACCTCGTCCTCCTCCTCTTGGTCTTGGGGTTCTGTTTTCACGCTATCCTCCCATTCCATTTCCAATGATTCTCTACCGTTTAATGAGGGACAAGAGTCTTCCAAATGTTTTAATAGTCTAGAATGACGTCTCTCAAACTGTTGACTTTTATGGTATTATCGAATTCGGCATACAAGATGACGTTGACTATCTCGGAGAGAGCTTCTGCAAACTGAAGTTCCACACGCAGTTGACCAGATTTTATAGGTTGGAAATGTCCCTCGTCGCTGCCTTGGTCTGGAGTGAAATCAAAGGCCCACAAAGTGTAACCTCCTACATAATCTTCGCACGAAATACCGTGACTGGTGTTGGTTCCTAGTTGCACGATAGCTTCGTACAGGTACAAGTACGATCTCAAGTAATTCTTCTGGGCAAAGTTAGGTTCAAAGGGTCTCGTACACAAGGTCTTGCCATCGCGACTGACTTCGATCTTGGACACTTTATAGTGCTTAAACTGGAAGGGATTTTGATCGTGGTCTCCGTTGACGGCTGCATTACTGACAATACCAACGATTAAACGTTTAGGTAACTGTCCTTGGAACAGATGATCTTCGATCTTGGATCGGAGTCCAGCAGCAATGGTGAATGTTTTCACTTCTACACGTCGTATCGGATACTTGGCGGTCGTTCTGCTCAATGTGTGACTGATGTCGTTTCCCGCTTTAGGTAACACTTCTACGCGGCGCACGTAAAGTCTGGCTTCTTGGATGATGGTTTTGTACTCGTTGGCATGAGCCATCAAATGGAAGTGACACTGCTGCGATTGAGTCTCAGACGAATATCTGCTCCGATGAGCAAATACTTTTCTTGCAACCACATGTCCAAATGCAAGCGATCCATCAGTTCTAAACTACGACCTTGCAGGATTTTCCTTCGACGGTCGTTAAAACCCACATTGTGAGGATTGTCATCGGCTGTCAGAGCTGTGTCGTTAAACGTGTCTTCACCTGCGGTGTCAGGTTTCCATACCACGCAAGCATCCAGATGAGTGTTCTTGGCATCTTTTCCGTACGTCAGGAGATTTTCCAGGTACGCTCGGTAAGGGTAAGTATCCATGCTACTGCTGACCAGTTTGTTATTCAAGTACAAATCCACTTCGCTGAACAAGGAATGAATGAAATTGTTGACTGGAGCTACTCTGGCATCGGCTCCCCGATTGGTGTTGTCCGTTTTGATCACTTCAGATCCAAGTAAGTACTATTCAGATCGATGTAATCTTTGAGTTGTCCTTTGATTTCAAACTCGATGGGAGCTGAATCCGTCAAAGAGGAGACGGGTGAAATTCTACCCATTGGGATTCTTGCATCGTCATCATGGTGGGTGGCATAGCAAACAGATTCAGTTCCGACTTGAAACAGGCGCAAGACTATGGGTGCATCATATTCTCTGATTTAATAATCAAAAACATCTAAGTCTCGGACGGTTTTTCTTTTCTTAGTCTTTCTGGCTCTAGAGGTGTGAAGTCCTCTGAAGGGGTGTCTTCGTCGTCTTTTTCTGCCTTGTTCTTGCTGTGGCGTCAGGGAAGCAGGAATGCCTGACTAGGCATCGCCCAGGGCATTTATAGGAGTTTCTCGTCGGCCCAAAATGTCTTTACCCGTTTGAAGCAAGACATTTTTGCCTGCTCTCAAGAAAGCTTCTTTAGGATTTTGTTTGTCAATGATGCCATTTTGGAGAAATTCTTTACCTTGCGTCAACGCGGGATCTTTCAAGGTGTGCAATCCCCGTGTCACCATTGGTTTCAAAAGAGGAGCCACCGAACGGATGGCTGATTTTTGCATATCTCCTAAACCATGTCCTCGCTGTCGAGCGAGTCCTTGGTACACAGGATACATGACTGACAAAGGGTTAGAGTAATTGTTTTCGAAAATGGAATTTCGCTGTGACTTTCCTTTTGGTGAATGGAATATTTTGTCCTAGATCTCCTTTTATAGTAATATTGACAGTGTCGAAATACAACTAACTGACGGGCAAATAATGAGGATGTACAAATTCACGGTGAACGTGATAGGTGTTTTCACCTTCCTCGTCAGCGTTCGTGGCAGAATCCACTTTCAAAGGAATGACACGCAGTAACGGTACGGAGGTGTGTCCCACCACGTTGTACTCCGCCACATCGGAGTACACAAAAATCAAATTCAGTCCTTGGTTCATTTTTACAGGGAATCTAATAGATTTTGAAAAATCCGAGTTACTGGTCACGAATGGTATTTCCTTTGCAATCTTGATCAACTTGTTGTCTCCACCCAGAATGTCATACAATTCAGGACAAAATGTAATGGCCAATACTTTGTCCTCTGAAAATTTGATTAGTAGGTAGCTATTTTGTGGTATTCGATCGTGACACTTTTTCTGGTTCTCTCCAAGGCTTAACCAAACACGTTATTGAACCTGTTAGCAATCTCGTTCACCAAATGTTGACCTCTAAAATAATACCTTGCGAGAATTTTCAACCGATAAGTGGTTCGTTTAGTATTTTGGTCTTGTGATTTCAAAGAGTCAGCTACACTGCTGCGTTCATTCAAGTGTTGTTGTACTTGCTCGTCATGAACTTCTGCCGTAAAAGTGTTTTGATTTTCGACGATGTTTTTGATTTGTGTAGGGTGAATCATTTCCACTAAAGCCACTTCCCAATCAGCTTCGTGATCCATTTGAATGGCCTGAGATAATTTGGCCGTGTAACAGCATAAGGTATTATTGGGAAACACCTCCATGGAACTATCACTGGGTAACGTTAAGTAAAATTGGTTATTCATAATTCCACAGTTCTAGTGTCCGAGGAGTCACTAGAAGTCAGAGGGGTGTCTAAAAGAGGATGGTTAGGGTGACTGATGGAAGGGGGACTAACGTTGGACGCAAGACTCCCATTGTTGTTGTTCCCGTTAGAGGAAAATTTCAGAGACGGATTGGGAAGAAGGTAACCAATGCAACTGTTAAGTAAAATGGTCCACAATTTTTTATCTCCTTGTTGCAAACTCAAATTGGCAATGGCAGCACCGATGACAAAATACATCACAAAGATTTGGCAGAAAAGGACGATTTGAGTTTTAGGCACACGTTCTCCACACCACACTCACAAGGGTTGCTTTTGTAGATCTTGCAGAGAAGAACTGGGGGAAGGAGTGGTTACTGCGGTAGCTGAGGCTGTGTTGAAGGGCATGATGGTCACTTCTTTTTATAGTCAATGATTTGCGAAGCGTCGATCCAAGAGTCAAAACTGGGAGGATATCCTTCCCAACGTACTTTGACTTCTTTGTCACGTCGTTTTCCCACTTTTCGGGTTCTTCAATCGAGAATGCTATCGATCTCGTACACGTCGTCTTCTTGTTTGGTCACACGTTGTAACTCGGGTAAGAAAACGTTCCTTTTTACACTTCCCCGTTCATGTCTTCCAATTTATAGACGGGAGGATGACAGCCACGCACACGTTCGGTGACACGAAACAATTCGGTGGTCCAGTTGGGTAAGTAACCTTTGTCGAAAGTGCGTTTGGTTTTGCCAATGCGATACCCAATCACCTGCTGCCAACACTCCACCTTTCTTGGGGACAGTCACTGTTGGGGACGTACCAAACAGGCTCTCGAAGACGGTCACTTTGTTGTCGGGAGTCACTTCTTGGGGGGCACGTCCGATGCTCCGATGGTAAGAATGGTTGTATGCTTGGATTAGGTGTGGGAAGACGTCGATGTACTTGAGAGTGTGTTGATGCGTAAAATATTTCTACATGCGTTCTTTCAAGGTGCGTCCACGATGCTGGCTTTGGTTATGAGATTCTCGGCGGTGAAAAAATGAATGTCCCGTTTCTTCAATTCTTTTTGGAAAGCTTGGTTCAGAACTTCGGTGCCTTTGTCAGTTTGCCATCGAAGACGGTGACGCCCGCTTTGTTTCAACACCAGTTTGAGGGCTCGCACTAACTCACTGCTCGATTTGGAAGTCAATGGCACGACCCAAGCAAATTTGGAAAAGACGTCGATGACACAAAACAAATATTTGTAACCACAATTGTAGGTGGCCAAATGAGAGACATCGGCTAAATCGGCTTGCCATTGATGGTCAATGCCCTCCACTTGGGTGCGGCTTCTGGAAAATTTTCGTCGAATGGGCTTGTGTAAGGTGTACGTGGCTTGTTCTTGTAACAATCGTTGCACTGGAGGTAAACGAGCACTTTTCAGTCGAGTTTTGGCAGCACCATACAATTTCTGAACTCCTCCATAACCTGCAGGATGGGATGGATCGTAGTAAATGCTGGCTAACACCCTCTCCATTTTTTTAAAATAAGTGATCCACTCTTCGCTGATGGTACACTGAAGGGGTTTAGAAACGGCTTTACGTGTCCGATGTGCCACAGGAGTAGAAGTCGAAGGTAGTTTTGGTGGTAGTGACGGTGGTGGTGGTGGTAATGGAATGGCTTTGGTCTTCTTTTCTTTTTTCACTTCTGCTTTCCCTTCTTTCTTTTTCACTTCAGTCGAAGGTGGAGAGGACATCATCTTTTTAACCCAAGCTTTAAGTTCTTCTCGTTGCGGTGTAGGGGAAGGGGTCAACAAGGACGCTGCAATCTTACTAGGGATGGGAGCTGCTGACGGTGTTTGAAAGACTTCTCTTCCCTCGTCTTCCTCAGGCAACCGTGGGGCTGCATCTGTCTTGACCACTGGGAGTGGTAGTGGTGGTGTTGGTGAACTTTTCATCATTTCATTAGGGCCTTAAAATCTTTCAGAGTGGGTAGAGCTGTTTCGTCTAAAGCTTTCTGGTGAAAGAGTTGCAGTCGTTGCAAAAATTTACCGTACCGTTGAGATTTTTCCGTTTCTGACAAGTCGCTGCGATCCATCAATGATTGCAATTCGTGTTGTAACTGGGACATCTCAGTCAAATGAGGATTAGGAGGTAAATGCGGGGTTCGTTATTCTTGCCAACGATGGTATTCCATCCATCGTTTGTAAGGCACTAATGCCAGTTTTCGTCCTTCCATCGGACTTCAAGGGTCACGTCTGAGATCTTTTGATTTCAGAGGTCCCTTTTATCTTCTTGACCTTTTATCTTCATCCCAATAATCTTGACATTGTTCCCAATACTCCTTTCAGAATAGGTGTTCCTATGGTTCCCAGCAAGGGTCCTAACTGGGTAAAATGGCAATTACTCCGTGTTGCACCAACATCTTTTTCTTTTGACGAATGGGTATTTTCTTTTGGACCATTTGGCGAAGAACGTGTCGAGGATTGGCTAAGCATTTGTTCTGATGTTTAGTCAAAGGTATCGTGCCTTTCAAGACATTCAGACAACATTCGCTCACGGTATCGATGACATCTTTGGAGGCAGTTTGAATGAGTTTTTTTCGCATGGGTGGAGGAGCTTTGGACAGGACAGACAACATGTCCCAATGTTTGACTAAACGAGGTGGCAGTCCTTTCCTTTTCTTTCCTTTTGGGGGTAGAAGAAGAATGTATTTCATGAGGTGACATCTTTCTTGGTTGGTTCGTTGGTTCCGTGGCACACACCAAAAAAATACACTAACATCGATGACTTGGCACACGGCCTCTTATCATTTTTGGGGGTCTATCACTTTGTCATAAAGGTGACGATGTGTTTTCCAAAATCGCCAAAGAATCTTCCTTTTTGGTGGCTCCTCTTTTTCTTTGGACGAGTGTGTCTTTTCTGGGGATGACGTATATGTTTGGCTAAGCGTTTTCTCGGATGACGAAACTGTCCATTTTTTTTCCTTTCTGGACAGGAGAACGACGATGAGGTGACATCTTTTGGTGCACAACATAAACTAAAGTCCATGGCTTCACATGCGTCCTTTTATCCTATTTTTGGCAAGTGGTAATAGATTAAATAAATTTAATAGGTTTGAGCATGTGTGGTAATAAAAGACTAGGTACAAATCCTCCTCTTTGGTGACTTCTTCTTTTCTTTGGACGAGTGTGCCTTTTCAGGGGGTGACGTCATTGTTTGGTGATGCGTTTTGTCGGATGACGAGACTGTCCTTTTATTTTTCTTTTACCTTTTTGGACAGAAGAACGACGATGGTGATGGTGTGCACTTCTTGGTGGGGTCATCTTTTGGCGTTCAGGAGCACAACAACACTAAACCTATCGTTTGCCTCAGGTCTTTTTATACTGGAACGCGTCGCCACTGATTGTCTTTACGTCGTATCAACTTGATAACAGGCATCACGCGTATTGGAGGAGTTCGTAGCGGACTAAATCGGGACAGTTCTTGCTTGGACAAATCCAGTAAGCTCTGTAACACACCCGATCTCTCTTGGACTTTGATTTTGGGGGCAGCTACTTTGTGAGCAGCGGCCACTGCCGCAAAAGAGGAAGAGGGTGTCACCGCTGGAGGAGATATTTTTGGAGACGCTCTCTTGCGAGTAGAAGCTGTTTTCTGTGGACTTTTCTTTTTCTTTTTCTGAGGCTGTGACCTGGTCTTGATACCGTTGCTCTTTTTCTTTTTCTTCTGTGTACGTCGGGGAGTGGCTTTTTTCTTGGGCAGAACTGTGGAAGCATTAGGATCCCGTTTTAAGAGAGAATGAATGATGACACCTCCTAGTGAACCGCTTCCTCCAGGTTTCAAAATGATTTGCGTTTTGGTTTGAATGTCGATGCGAGGATCGGCTAGCTGAGTCAAGGCTACACTGTTTCTCTCAAAAAAACGTTTGGTTTGATGTGGAATCTTAATGATGCCTTGCAGTAATTGACGTGCTGTCACCGCAACCATTGTAAGACTTCTTTCAGACTAGCTTCTAAGACACGAGCATGTATTTGTGGATTTTTTCGCGACTAATGCCGTACAAGGCACGATTCAATTTGATGGGAAGATGAGACTGAAGGCACGTCATGTTGACGATGTGTGAGACAGACCCAAAGTGACCGAGGTTTTTATAGACAATTTTTTGGTGGTTGTGATTGTTGTTAAGTCAACGAAGGGGACGTGTACACGATAGGCCCACCGTCTTGGCACCAGTGGTGAACCAGATGGATACGAAATCGCAAATAATCGGGTGTAGTGGGTTTTAAATCCACGAATAAATAAGCGTGTGGGGTTTGAGTGGCATCGTCGTACGCATGAGTCAGCCAAGGTGGTCCCAACTGTTTGGTTAAGACTTGCACTTGCGATTTATCTCTAGGGCTTTTAAACAACACCACGTAATGAGCATTGAGACTGATGGCACGATGGGCTTTACTTTGTTGAAACAAATTTTGAGTGATGCAAATGACACTGGCATTACGGGCGATGCCCTTTGCGCGTAAAACACAGTTTAATTTCTTCTTCGTCCTCTCCTAACATGTCGTCAAAAATAACCAAATGAGTTTGACTAGGGTCAGACACGATCCCGTCGTCTTCGCCAGGAATGTCTTCCACAAAGACGATGGAATCGCCTTGACTTTCTCGCAGAAGGCTGTACGCCGATTGCCACTCTTTGTAACACCACACGATTCGCTGAGCTGGACGATCGATCAAATGATGTTTATGTTCGATCAAACAGTTGACAAATTCGGTTTTGCCTGAACTGCTTGGAGTTTCATCTCGGAAGAAGCGGTGTTGCCTGAGTGGTATAAAGGCTTGCGTGATCATTCCTGCTCTCCATTGACTACACTGGAGATCTATCGCATCGAAGCTCTCTTAGCCCAGAGTTGGGAGACAAGGCGAAGAAACGGTTACTTGTCAGAGCTTTTCAAATAAAAAGTCAGAATTGATTTGATGACTTATCATTACCTGTGAAAAAAACAACCAAAACTGGATACCTGGGAACTTTATTACCTTTAGAACAATAGTTCGTATACTGCTTCTTGGAATCCTGTCGTGTGCGCTAAAGATGAACTACTTCATCGCAAACCTCAAGACCATCAAGCTTATGTCATCAACACGGAACTCACTGGGTTGCCGTCTACTTCCCTCAAAAGGATTGTGTGGAACATTTTGATTCGCATGGATTACCTCCTTTGGAAGACGACATCATTGACTTTATGAGAAGAAATGCCCAGACGACACGATACAATAACGTGAAATTACAAGGCATAGATTCTAAGGTGTGTGGACAATATTGTGTGTATTTTCTTCATCAACGCAGTCTTGGATATTCTTTAGAACATTTAGTGACTTATTTTGATCGTAACTCTTCTAGAAACGATGAGAAAGTAGACCGATGGTTTTGTGACCATTATTGCTGTCTTTTGTCTTTAACTAGGAAACGTTGTGTACATCAATGGCCTCATGACTTCCATCAATGGAAATCTCACATGATTTCACAACGTTGTCAACCTTGTCAAAACAGATTGTTTGATGTTATTGTTACTTGTTAGTTGTTAGTTGTTAGTTGTTGGTTAATAAAAAATGTTGTGTTTTGAAAAAATTGTGTCTGTCGTTTGTTTTCAAAAATAGACACTGTGAGTATATGCTCTTTGACTTCTCTCTATCCCGCACCATGACATTTGCTATCATAGCGTTCCGACTCAACAAAAACCCAGTAGGGATGTCTTCTATCGCGTCCGCGTTTGAACCATATAAAGCGAGGCAGTCTTCAGTCTGGCCATCCATGGTTGACTCGTCTACCTATGCACATGCCTTCCAGACTAGCCAGGCTGAACGAAGCTTACGTGAATTTACATCGTGTCAGGCTAAACCTGATACCGAAGCCTGAAGAGATAGAGAATGTCAGGATGTTATCAATAGCCCAAGACCTGGTAGAAGAGGTCTTCAAAGAAGAAATCAAGAAAGAACAAGAAGAATGGACAGAGAAGTACAGACTTCAGAAACAGAGAACAGCAACAACAACAACAGCAGTAGCAGTAACATCAGCAGCAGCAAGAACCAGACAGAGGTTTTGTCGACTGTCGTGTGGACACCAAAGAGTTCTCCTTCTCTTTCCGCAGAAGCATGCCGTATCGTATAGGAAAGCCTGCCGCCAGACGGGGACGCAATCTTAGACAGTAAAAAATGATTGCCATCACTCCCCGTCAACAACAAAAAATTAAAAAAAACAGCCCTTTTCAGGGCTACCCCAATACTCTAGAAAAGCCATACTAATTCAGTTGCCAAAACAAATTTGTGTGTTTATGTTTTTTTTTAAAAAAAAATAGAAGTGTGTCTATAAGCACTTCGTTTCTTTTGTCAGTAAAAAATCCACCCTTTGTTTCTCTGTCTTGTCGAATCGCGCATGTCTGTGTTTGTAAGTAAAAAAAGTCAACGCGAGTGTTTCTTTTAGGTCCGCGCGTTTGATGTTTTTGTTTATGGTAAGTTTTGGTGAAAGGGGCTGTTTACCGTCACGTCCGTGCTTCAAGTATATAAAGCAGAGCGCTCGTCAGTCTGGCTACCCTTGTTGACGTATCAACACTGAAAATGAGTAGCAAAATTGCTAAATTGCTTGAACTTCAAATGCACCTGGAGTATACTAGACGTCTCCTAAACGAGCTGGCTATGGTGGCCGTTGCAGAAGAAGCCAGACTTGAGGAAGAGGAGGAGATAAAGAAGAAAGAAGAGGAGAAAGAAAAGAAAAGAGGGATCCTGCCTCACCTCATAATGAAAGGTGAAGCCAATGATAAGTACACCTGCGCAACCAGTACCGCCTCCTCAACTACAGCCACAGCCACAACAACAACGTCAGCCACAACCTCTACCAAGAGCCGCTGTCCTCCAGACAGAAAACTGGGAGCAGGAAGCATTGGAGGAATTGGAGAGACAGCGGCAAGAGTGGGAGCCGCAGAGACCTCATCATCCCCGGGTCTGGCATAGGAGACGACTGGGGGAACAAGTCTTCAGTATTCCTCAAAGTGAAAACTAGGATGATAAGGCCACTCAAGCCCCGTCTGCGCTCGGAGCCATAAGCATTAATTGGGAGAATGACTGGAGCTGGCGAAGCGTGTGTGGTGCCCGCCTCGGGAAATGTCATCATTAACCAGGTGCATTTGGAGTTCTAAAGAACAGCCCTTGTCAGGGCTAACCAGATGTCTAGAAAAGAGAAACTATTCAATTTGCCAATTTGTGTGAATGTGAAGTAGTGTGACTATAAACACTCACTTCTTTACTGATGTGTGTGTGTTTTTGCGTTCGCGTCTGTTTGTGTGGATAGTAAATATGGTGTGTTTTATGCATTCGCGTCCGTTTGTTTGGATAGTAGGTATAGTGTGTTTTTTCTTCTCTTCCCGTGTAGATAGTATATATGGTGTGTTTTATGCATTCGCGTCCGTTTGTGAAGATAGTATAGCGTGTATGTTTTATGCATTCGAGTCCGTTTGTGTGGATAGTATAGTCTGTATGTTTTATGCATTCGCGTCCGTTTGTGTGGATAGTAAATATGTTGTGTTTTATGCATTCGCGTCCGTTTGTGTGGATAGTATGTATAGTGTGTTTTATGCATTCGCGTCCGTTTGTGTGGATAGCATATATGTGTGTTTTATTCATTCTCGTACGTTGGTGTGGATAGTAGGTATGGTGTGTTTTATGCATTCTCGTACGTTGGTGTGGATAGTAATTATGTGTGTGTGTTTTACGCATTCGCTTCCGTTTGTGTGGATAGTATATATGTGTGTTTTATGCATTCTTGTTCGTTGGTGTGGATAGTAGGTATGATGTGTTTTATGCATTCTCTTTCGTTTGTGTGGATAGTATATATGTGTGTGTGTGTTTTATGCATTCTCGTCCGTTGGTGTGGATAGTAGGTATTGTGTGTTTTATGCATTCTCATTCGTTTGTGTGGATAGTAGATAATATGTGAAGTGAGTGTAAGGGATGTTTTCGTTCACGTCCGTGCTTGAAGTATATAAAAGCATAGCGTTCATCATTCGCGCAATTCTACACAGAATACAACATGGCAAGTAACTGGGAGAGAATGCTCAGATTGCCGGAGGTGGTGGACAGTTTATGCATAACGGAGATGCTAGTCCGAATGCAGTTTGGGGCTTATAGTCCTCATAGATTAAGTATGGAAATTAATAATTTAAAGAGAAGTAAGGACATCTTAAATGAGATGATTAGAATTGAAAAGGACGAAAAGGAAGATTTAGAAGACAAAAGGAGGATGAGGAAGTGGAACGAAAAGATAAAAAAGGAAGAAGAAAATGAAAAAATAAAGAAAGAGGAGAAAGAGAAGGAGAAGGAAAAAAAGGAGGAGAAGGAAAAGAATGAGAAGAAGACAAAAAGTGGAGGCCAAAAAAGTGTAGGACAGAAAATAAGAAGTTGGTGGAGGAAAAGAAGAACTTAGAAGAAGACAAAAAAGAAGAAGAAATCCAAAGGCCCTTTTCAGGACCACTTTCATATGCTTCGAAAAGATATTTATTCTCACTTTGCCTATATATGTGTTATCTATGTCCTATGTCTCTGTCTCTCTATTGTATTTGTCCCTCCCTAGAGTAGCTGCGCGTATTCAGGTCAGTCACTTGCTACATTGTTGCAAGTGTCCAGTACCGTAACGTCACCCTACCTGTTCAATTCCTATTTTCCCTATACAAAATTCCCATTGTCGCTATATCCCCCCAGGGTGCTTTTTCGCTATAAATCTTGTCTCCATAGTGCCGCAGGGGTGTCTGTAATGTATTTTCCATTGTCGCTATATTGCTCCCATTAACTACTGATGTACTTGAATAACAGTTGAATATAATCACCTAGACGAAGCGATATGCAGTGGATGATGAAACTAGAGTGGTCATAAAACATGCAGTTGTTGTTGTTGTTGTTGTTGTAGGGCCAGTGTTAATGGGGGAGGAAGAAACCAGGAAATACCCGGAAAGAACCACCGACCCACGAGAAGCTACTGGCAAGCTTTCTCACATATCCACATTCGCCGAATCTGAGACTCGAACCCGCGCAGACAGAGGTGAGATGGCAGTGATCCGTAACGGAGAACGCTTTAGACCACTCGGGGTCCCCATAAAGCATGCAGAATGTTTTCCTGCAGTACGGAAAGCGCATTAGACTAATATAATTGGTGATTAACTTCTCGTTGGGTATCTTCTCCGGGGTTATTAGTTCTATAACATTTGAAGTTATTTTGAAATTAATTTTTAAACACTCGCCGATACTAAATATTCGGGGATTATTATTATACGAAGGGACCAACATTGTTACCTTAACTGGATTGCTGGATGTCAAATACAGCTAGAAACTGACCTCGATATCTCTGTGTAAGAATACCGGAAGGAGGTGACATGGCTGGTACGTGGTAAAGATTTTTCCCAAAGTGAGGGCGATGTTAATGTTGATAGAAACTACAATAAACCTGATTGAGAAACTAGGAGTGAGACATTAAAGCACGTCGATATGATGATCATTGAACTTTGGAGAAAATATAATTCGGTTTCAATATAAACAATTCAGTATTTATAATGCCTAAAATGGGACCAGTTAACCGACCTGTTTAAAACAAAATCAGTATCAGGTAAAAGTCCTCTATATTGCTTTTTGTGATTTTCAAATAGTATCGTGTTGCGTGATCTTAATAGAGCTACGGACGTCGAAGTCTTGCTGCCAAATGTAAGGTGTTGCACAGCAATACCAATGCTGCCAAAGGTAAGGTGTTGCACAGCAATACCAATGCTGCCAAAGGTAAGGTGTTGCACAGCAATGCCAATGCTGCCAAAGGTAAGGTGTTGCACAGCAATACCAATGCTGCCAAAGGTAAGGTGTTGCACAGCAATGCCAATGCTGGACAATGCAAACAACTAAATACGTTCCATCACGGTTTTGTTTGTACCTAAAATACAATTCATAAATTTACAAATGCATTATGTTTTCTGCTACTGTTTGCGCAACATCGGAACAATTGTGTTCGACAAATTAAAGCCAAATAATGCAACACCTATGGTATTCTCACTGGAAGGTACAAAATATTTTACCTCAATAAGTAATAGCATGCCATATTTGTAACGAAACAATAGAAGAGATTAAAGTTCGCGATCATGATCTATTTACAGCAATGTTTAGAGGTCCTGGGTACATAAATGATATGACGTTACACGTGAACATTCCAACATTAGGTGTTCTATGTGACTATCGCAAATATACTTTTATGCTTTAACTGATGAATGTATGTATGAATATACATAG
>JAECUM010030662.1:0-37517 GCA_016617855.1 Megalonaias nervosa | reverse complement strand
TATATATATATATATATATATATATATACACACACACACACACCAGACAGAACGGAAAGTGCTATCCCTGGATTCTATAGAAGAATGCTTGATAATAGTAGGCAGAATTAATACAAATAATACTGGAGATGTGCGTTTGGTTATAGCGCCCCGTTTAAGGAATTCTTAGATTTGTGTGATTACTTGTTTATTATTGGAATTCGGTGGAATGGAAATATTCCTTAGCCCGAAATAATTAGCCAATTACTAGGAGCGAATGTCACGGAGTGAAGTGTTAGTGAGTTTCCATGATGACAGGGTTCACTTTTAGTGAAATCAGGTCAAAACCGTATGAAGTGTCCTTGGGATACTATAGTCCCTATTAAAATTTAGTGGTGTACATTGGTGGTGTGGCTGCAGTGGCAGTATTTACAGTAGGAAACCAGTAAATTACACAATGGAATGAACAAGAAGGGACTCGGCAGATACCGTTTATGTCGCCACGGTAGCAAATGAGATGCAGTTTGTACTGGTAATAATGTGCCTTGAAACCATGGATTGACTGGCCAAGGTGGCGTAGTTAAAATAGTTCCCTGTGTTAGGGGATAGTTGTAGAGTTTCTGCGGCGTGAACTGCTGACGGTACGGAAAGACGATGAAGAGAAACTATGCAGATGTGCGGTTGATAGATAGTTGGCAAGTTGGGAGATCTGTGGTCTTGCATTGATTAGAGTGAAATCTATGTATAGAATGGACACGTCGAGCTTTCTAATTTACAACTGAAGTTGTATAGAAGTCTTTGGAAATATGGGGTAAACTTATGACTTCTAGCAGGAATCGCGCCAGGGTTTGACACCGTTCGGTCAAGCAAAGACCCCTGGCTTGTAACAATACTATCATTCAGGTTAGAGAATTTTTAATAGGCACTCTACGGAGATTCGAACCCAGGTCCGCTGGTAAACGGCACCCATCGCCTTGCCTGCACACACCAGCCAGTATTCCATCACGACTAAGCACGCATCACCAATAAATGATGCGATTGAATCGGTGTTATATGCACTAGTGCATAGCAGACGATCGCATGACGAACTAGTAATTAATTCTCATCTTATCTACACAGTCATTCCGGATTCCTATGAAAGAAATCAAGGTATATAGGATTAATTATATAGTTATATAGACATATAGTAATGTATTTTTAATTTGCACCGTTTGTTCGTATTTTATTTATTTTATTTCCTTATATGCCATGGAGAATTGTATGTTGGTCTTGACCTTGTCCAAAAGTCAAGTTCATTTTCTACTTGACCTGAATCATGGACTTTTTTAAAATTCTGTAAAGAACCTAATACATAGCGGAGAGTTTCCTATAAGTATGGGTTAACTATTATGGTTATTATCTTGGCACGAGTCAAGGACATTGTGGTTTTTACCACATTTATATTCTAATTAAAGCTAAGGTTTTATTTTGTGAACAACATTTAACCTTCTAGAAGGTTATTTTCCATTCGATAATAGATTTACTTAGAGACTCTAATTGTGACCCGAAGTCAAGTAGAGGACTATATTGTCTTGTTTATCTAGAAATTATTCATTCGTTGTTTAAGATCTTAGCAGAGTCATTTGTATTTTTGTTATGTCATGCAGTTCATTTGGTCTGGAATTTTATTTGTTCAAATTATTTATTCACTGGAAATACAAAGTGCTCATCAAAAATAACATTCTTGAAAATAGAGACTTCAATTTATAGTGAAATTTCAAATCAGGATATATTCTTGGATTGCATTATCGTGATCAAACAAAAGACTGTTGGCACATCACCACATCACGGGCCACCACAGGCACATCAACATTTCCAACGCTGGATTTAATCTGGATTTCCACTAAAGTTTATTCAGAACTTTAATCATTAGGACTTGTATCTGTAATTCTGTGATTATTTGGGATTTAATTTGCAATACCACAAGTCCCTTCTTTTATATTTTCACTTTGTATTCTTGGGAAATAAATTATTTGTTGAAGTTTACAAAGCCTGGACTATAGCATGATTTTTGTTCTTTACACCAGTTTAATCCTGATCATGAAAGTAAATTTTGTTAAGAAATTAACAAATACTAATATCGGGGGACCTGACAATCATATGAGCTCGGTCTTTTGCAGTATCCGGTACATACAAAATTATTTCTTGTATCATTGCATGCCTGGGTGTTGCACACACTGTTAGGCCAGGATGCTTTGGGACATTGCATTTGGATTTTAACGCCGACTCAAGGGACTCCACAGAAAACTTTTGCAAACAGAGCTTAGCCCAACAGTTGTACCCCTGTAGTACACCGATGTAATACTTCATGCCCTCATCTGTAGCTTTCCCAGAATCAATAAGAAATTGAAAAAAGTTTGTCATCTTTACATCAGCTGTCATTGTACCAATGTTGTCAATGTTTAATATTGTACATTTAAGATCAGCACAATCCTTTCAATCAGAACACAAAATCTCCGCTGCAAAGTAAAGTGAAGTTCACTTTTTATATTTTCGGACTCCAACATTTGTTCAGACACTTGACTGAACTGCATGCAAATGTCTCATGTCAACGCTGATAATAACATTAGAAAGACATGGTTGCATTATGTTGAATAGAATATCTTGTCCCCATAATAGTTACGAATCCCATTGCTTAGCTTTCCTCCTCTACAGTTGGCACTTCGGGGTAGACTATCTTTAGAAAGGTGGATAAGACAAAACAGTAATTCTGAGTTTGAAGACGCTGATATTTCGTGCATCAGTTGGCAGCCTGTTTTTATTATGCCGGCTTTCTTTAAAGTTTCTTTTGTGATGATGTTCGAAGTATGATTTATTTGCTTGCACATTTTGTGTCACTTGCTCCATTTTGCTTTGTCTGGCCGCAATAGTGTCCGGTCCGCATGGTAGAACGGCAGTCATTCTTAGCTACACCAGCTTTAGCAAGTATTTCCCATTTGTATCAGTTTATTGAAATCTCTGAATTAACAAAATACTGTATTTCCGTTTCTGGTAGACTGTCTGGAAATGGCACGTTTGTTCAGTTCTACAAAAGCACTCGCAGCTTAATTAAATTTCATGGAGACATTTCTCCCTCATTAATATTCTTGGTGCTTTGATTTTTAAGACGTTTCTGCCTGGAAATCCGACTGACATAGGGACGGCTCAGGCTTACGGACATACTGTTGTATTTTCATGGCTCAAATGTCTAGGCACCAAATCTATATTCCTTCCATAATTTTTCGTTTCTTTTTCTCTTTACAATGTTGCATATTACCAGTTAATAAACAATTAGGCTGAGTTTAATTGTGGAAATGTACTGAGTACTTTATCTTGCCTTGGCCAAGTATCTATAAGTACTTTGCAAACTTTTAAAAGGCATATACGTAAGACTTCTTTCTCTCTCTCTCTCTCTCTCTCTCTCTCTCTCTCTCTCTCTCTCTCTCTCTCTCTCTCCGTCTATCTACCTTCTTCTTCCTGCCCTACATCTCTTTGTATATATGTATATGTTACCTATTACCCTCTAAAATGAACTAAAAGATATCTCTCTAGCTACTGTAGCAGTTATAGGCAACTTTATTATCTAAACGGGCCGAAATAAACTAGCTCTCAAGTGACGTTTTTGATCAATTATCTTGTTAATAGTCAATGTTGAGCGTCATGCATTATTAAATTGGAACTTTTATGGTTATAAACAACTTTATTAACTAAACTGACCGACACTAAATAGCTGTCACTTGACTTTATTGATCAGTTACCTAATAAATTGTCGGTACTGAGCTTAATTCTGTTGAAACTTGTCTTGTTATATATAAGATGGATACATTTTTGGAATCTTGTTTCTCATATCATCATTCTTCTACGAATGTTATTTTTCTTAACAATCATTTGGAATCGGTCTAAATAACTTTAGACGTTTATCAAATAATAAAATTAGGCTTTCTTCAAATTAAATTGAAAGAAAAACAATTTTATACTTTCTACTTATAACGCACAGGCAGCTTAAATAGTATTACTCCAAGAAAAAGTTGAATTAGAATATAATGCTACAAATAATGCTTTCATAAACTGTCTCAAACAAAATCGTTCAGTCCTTAAAAAAAGATATGTAATCACTTCTTTCTGAATTTTTCCACATTCAGTAGAAAATCGCCATCTTTCACGACATTTCTAAAAATAATTACTGTCAGTGATACACGGTTACGGACGCTTGTACAGTAAAATGGGACGCAGTTTAACAAAACGATTCCCGAACCGAGCCAGCTAGTTTGAATCAATTCTTTTGTGGATATTCCGAAATACTGGATGATTAATTGAAAGCTTGGTTTAAGCAGTCTGACAATTACAAATTACATTTCTACAGAAAAGAAAACAGAAGTGGAAATTTCCATTCTGAAGGTGTGGCTGGTCTTGTTAGGAGTTGAGGAGATTTATTCATTTACAATCGTTAGTTTTAGTGCTCACTATAGGTTTCGCTCTCTGGTTCAAACTTTGCATAGGCTTTAATTTTTAAAGAATTTTTTTTTTACAGATCTTCTTCGCTGGTAGTCTTGTATATTTAAAACAAATACAATTGGGATTCGGTATTGCTAAAATAGAGTTTTATTTCCGTCAGTTTGGTGTATGATTGATAGTTGTGTGATTGATGGTTGTATCATTGATGGGTGTAATTTGGGTTTGAGGGTATTTAATTTGGCGTTACTTCCGATGTACAGCTCTCAAAAGACTTGCGGGCTACTATTGGTCATTTTCACTTCCTGGACTCCAGAGGTAAACTGGAAAACAAAATAGTCTAGAACAGATCTTTTTCATAGTTTGTCAGTCATTCAGAAACTAGTATCGTCCATTCTTGCAAAATTAATTTTCCTTATTAGAATAACTACCAAAGTTAGTGTACTTGGAACAAATTAAGTTCATTTCTCGAACATATGGCAACAGACATTTTGATCAAGTGCCTGCTTTCGACAGAGCGTTGTTTTCCTAATATCACATATAAAGACATTTCAATTCCAGTATATCAGAGCAGCCCAGAGGAATTCACACATTCATTCTCTTCGTTTTGGTTGTTACAAATGCACACTACTTCACCATATACATGGCCCTATTTCAGAAGTATTTATAAACTGTGCATTGGAGCTATGAACATGTCATTCTCTAAACTGATGTGACATTTGGTGAAACCTTAGACTTTATCATTTATGATTGTAGTCTATACTATAAAGTGGGAAGCTGACAACGTATTCATCTTCATCGATACATAAGCAAAATGCAAAAGAACCCCCCCCCCAAAAAAAACCCCAACAAAAAAGCCAAAGGCAAAATAAAAACAGCTGGAGTCATTGCTTAGTGCTGCTTCTTTGAGTTACTTGTCCTTGAAAGCCATTCACTATTTCAATTGCCAAATGATGTCTTCATTGTCATCCCAAATTCCATAATCTGTATCTTTATCGCAATATGTTGTTACATATCAACTCATGCAGGGTCATAGGTTACCGAAACAGCTTCCTAACCACGCTACACCTTCCAACAATATTATTCAGTTCGAAATTTGCATATCAATAAGTAGATCTGACAGGCACGCCCACGATGTCATGTTATAATGATCATTTGTATTACCATCAAACTACAGCTTTCGTACTGCTTATGTCATGCGGAACATATGGTTGCTAACGGAGAGGGTTTCTCAAAAGAAGTGTGAGACTTTTGTCAGTCTGGCTACTGAGCACTAGGTGTGCAGCGAATTTAATAAGTCCGCAGAACATAAACTTTACATAAGAGATAGCTATTAGTTTGGAGATCTCGAATTTAATTCGTCTGTATCGTCGTAATGAATTCCAGTACAGCTTTACAAAATAACCAGTTTCTACCAGCAATAATATAGAATTATACAGTCTAGTCTTAGCTACCTAGTACTTTCCGTGATTAGCAAGATTACTAATTACATAGCCCAGTTAGTGCTTCACACAAAGCGTGCTGACTTTGCAGCATCTGTCACTATTAATACTTATGATTGTATTGCGTAAGTCGACAAGAGAAAAGCAGTCTAATGTTTCGGCGGGAGTGAAAATGATAACGTCAACACACACACACACACACACACACATATATATATATATATATATATATATATATATATATATATATCACAAATACAGAAAAATGTCAGTAAATCACCACTAATAGTTACACAACTAACTGTACTAATAAGTATCAATTCTTTCACAATGCTTGTCATAATAGACACACCGTCGAATTCACTGCAGAATGCGCATAGTTCTTTACAGGTACACGTCATATTCATGCACGCTAAGCATGTTGCAGTATATTAAGTTTAACATTCACGATTAGTAACAATCGTGGCATCCACCAGACTTGAACGAAGTATCATCTTCTAAAGTAAGCAACTGCTCAGGTATCTCATATGATCAGTTTTTAATTTTGCTAAAACTTGTCTTTTTACTAAGTTTGAACCACTCTTTTGTTTGGTGGAGGTGCCTTCTCACTCTAAATGAAACGCATGCCACAACTACAATAGTTCTCATACTTACAAAGCTCATTCAACATATATCCCATTTATGCATACACATAATGTTTATATAGAATACGTGGCTAATGGCAAGTACTTTGCACTATCTTTAGATAGGTATTAAGAACAAAGAAATGACGATACCCGAAGATATAAACTTGGACGGAATAATATGTAGAGAACTACATCCGGCTAAAGATAAGGGGACAAGAACTCAAGTTTAAACGAGCAAGTAAGTCATTTTATAGTATGCATTTTAGGAATGTTTCGGAATGAATCCACATCGCTTTTATCAGTACCGACAACATTTTCTGCTTTCAATATGGGAAGTGAAATAGTCACCGGGTTACAGGTACGCGTGTAGTATGACACTCAGTCAAGGGACCAGGTAGGTTGGAAGAAGACCATTATGGCAGCCCCTTTTACATGGCATAGTGATGTTTGTCACGTGCATTGTACGCAAGGCCGAGTGTATATGAAAAATGTAACGCTTGTTGCATCTTGCTTTTTCTTTATGCAACAAGACAATTTCAATGCAATAGATCAACACAGTGATCTATTGTGCGTAAATACAATATCAAATTGGCGTTTGAGGTAATATAAATAAATTTCCGGAATATAAATTGTCCTGAATATTTCAGGTTTTTTTCGCAAAAAGTTATACCTTTGCACTTATTACTTACTATAAGTGATATTTGGATATACCACACCCACCCACCCTGCTAAGCATATTCGAATTACCGATAGTCCTTAAATAAAATACCAACCTGCTGCATGCCTTGCTGGACTCTTTGCTGGACTTGATCTGGTAGCGATCGCAATATCGGTATCGACAGTCACCAAAAATCAATGTGTTACACAAATAGATGTTACTTGCGGCTTCGTTTACCTATGGATATATTAATTATACAATCTTCCGAAATATACTAAATCGAGTTTATGCATTTCATAGGATTTACGGAGGATTTTTCGCGAGTTTTCAGTCGCTATGAAATTTACGAAACGAGTTGAACAGTACTGTATGCCACAAGCTACTAGCAGCGAATGGCTCGCTGTATTACTTAATGAAGGACTTAAAGTTTATGACAAACGAACATGATTGTAGGCTTCTGATTATGTCAGAACATGGCAGACTTTACATTATGTGGCTTTTCTATGTTTCATGTCTAAGTCCAATGCGACTTTAAAGCCCCAATGCTGTCGTTACGTGCAATTTTTTTTCTTCTCAAACTTCTCAGATCCACTTTGAAAAGCGGGCCTATCTCTCTTCCTTACCATTCTATCCAATGTGTTCGTCATCTGCGACTATTGTTGTTATTAGATTAGTCACGAGCGGAATGAATAACGTCATTATGTTTTGAGCACTCCTGAAAACGAACGTAATTACGAACGACTTCGGTGACTGAATTAAGAGGTGGCACCTCTTAATTCTAAACTGAATATCTGACCGTCGTTTAAGCCTAACATCTTAATTATTTCAAAGAACAGTTTGTGTCAGATAGTTTGTTTTAACAAATCATTTCCTTCCTTCGAGGCTTTATTAGGTTAATGGAATGGTAAAATTTATGAAAAACGGCGGCATTGGGGTTTTAAACGTATGGTTAAAATTTTTTTTTTTAAACAATAACTTAAAACATCTCGTCAAAATAGTTGATACAATTCGCGTTTATTCTGTATTTGCAACTGCAATTTTATATGCAAGATACATTGCATTGTCATTTAGCAATTTGATAGTGTTATGTCGGTAAGAATTTTTGTAATATATATATATATATATATATATATATATATATATATATATATATATATATATATATATATATATATATATATATATATATATATATATATATATACGGAATAATATTTAAGCATCAGATACGGTCTATATTCTATAATTAAGTAATTAAAATCAGTGAATGCAATTAGCACACATACAAAAAATACCCTCTTGCCCCTCTCCTCCTCTAAAGAGGAACGATGGTTACACCCTTTGTAAAGACCATCATATAGCTTAGATATTATATCCGGTCTTGTTCTAAACGAAAGAGGATGTTTCAAAGCGACTTTGAAAATAGCTTTAAAAAGTTAAACCTTAGAGAGGATACAATTATTACATACAGTTATTACATACCATTACTACAAACAATTATTACATACAATTATTACATACTCGCCTGAAAATTACTTGTTGCCTACTAAGTTCCTTCATACAGGAAGCGTTATTGTATTCCCTAAGTTCGAATCTTTTTTTCCAGCAAAGCACGTTAGCAAGTACCTTAATTAACATAAATGCAGTGAATACTGCTATTTTGTTTGCCGTTCATCAGGAGGGGCCATTAAGTTGGCCATCTTGTTAAGAAGGGCAGAATATTGTTCCAAAGAACGGTCCCTTCCAAAGAAATGTCCCTTCGTAGTTTTTGTAAATTATAAGTTCTTCTATTCACTGGATTTCGTTTCTTTAAATGCCTCGTCCCAAAGTTATAACTTTTCCACACATTTTTGGGACGCCATATGACATATTTCGAGACGAGGGACTTGACATTTCACAAAATGCAGAATTTATTAAATAGGATAATGTTCGTAATATAACCGTATCCAGATAGCGAAAATAAGTGAATAACTTACGTTTTCACTCTTACAAATGACTCCACACAAACTTACGCAGCACATTGATACATGTGTCACAAGTCTTATTCACGCGTTTTCTACTTTATTTCCATGTCCAAGTTCTTAGCATCATTGCCAAGCTTTTTAAATTTTGAAACCTTTTAATCTCAAAAGTTGACATTCTAAAGTTCCACCAAGATTAATAATCTATTTCTAAACTCCCGTCCAGATTAATAATGTATCTCTCATTTAATGTCCAGATAAATAATGTTTCTCTGAACTACCGTCCAGATTAACAATGTGTCTCTAATATCCCGTCGACATTAATAATGCGTCTTTAAACTCCCGTTCAGATTAATAGTGTATCTTTAAACTCATGTAAAAAATAATAATGTATCAGTGAGAAAGAACCCCAAAAGGTTTCCTGTTCATTGTCAGCTTCTCAGACTAATTCACAACCCTGAAGTATATTTTTCACTGCACCATGTTGCAATCTTTCTAACATTTCTAAAAAAGAAAATATCAGTCTACGAAAATAATTATCAACTAACTTAAAAATGTCATGTTTAATACGTTCCACAAAGAAAATTTCTAATTTATTACCGATTTAATAATATAAAAGAGATGAAATGATTATGTCTGAATATTTACTGGTTATTGTTTATAATCATTTATTTGACTCTTTCTACCCATACTACTTTAACAAAGGAAGAAGAGTCAGTTAACATAAAAGCAGATATATTAGTGGTGACGGACCTTAAGTTTTCTTTTCATCTGCTGAATTATCACGTCGGTATAAAATCAGAAAGTTTTCTTCGCTGATATATTGACATGGCTTTTGTATAGGGAAGGTAATACATATTTTTTGATCGGCTAATTATTTGCTTATTACAAAAATGGGAAGACTGAATGCTGGGGAAGTGCCTTACACATTTAATATTATCTTATTTGAGGTATTTTCATTGCGCAGTCAAATGTGATACTAAACATTAGCTGAAGTCTTTAAATTTAAAAGCCACACATGACGGTCGACTGGCTGTGGTGTGAAAGATCTGTAAATCTGTGAAGGGACGATACAGCGATGAGTAACATCCATTTAGGTTATTAATCAACAAATGATAGATATTTATGAGGACGACAACAAGAAGTGCGTCAGATAGCTGTCAAGAGCTATTGACATCGTAAATGTTCCACTAGTACTAGATAATCTAATTGATACGCCATGTACTTACCACTATGTGGTGTGATAACAACGGTTAAGCTAAATTAGACAAACTGGAGACAACCAGCGGATTTTAACCGTTTTAAGTGTTTTTGAAATATTGCTATAAAACTTCAAAGTGTCAAAAGAAGAAAAAGGACATTAGCTACATAAAACTGTCAAAGTTCCTTGATAGGTATTTGAATACACAACAAGTACTAAGAATGAACTTTTTTCATGCACAGAAAGATTTATGTTGGAAAATGTGCGAAATTTTGCATTCTTTTGGTCCATGTTAATGTTTCAATATGTTCAATTTGTTATTTTTTCATATTTTAGATTTGATGAATTAGACGGCTGAATCTAATTGATATTACACCATGCAGTCCATTCTGATAACGACATTACTGTGATGGATGATGATGATGATGATGATGAATAAGTGACAATAAATGGTTTATGGAACAGTTTATCATCTTTCCTTTTGTTAAACTAATGGCCAGGTTTGTATACATCACATTAAAAATGAGATCATTTTCTTTTCTTTCCATGACTCAAGAGGGACAATTCTTGACAGTCATGCAGACTAGGTCAAAGTCTATTTGATACATTCATAAGAGTAACATCTCCAAGAATTAATTAACATTTAATTAACCATATAACGAATATTGTAAATCACAGATCCATAAAATTAATCAAATCATGATTTTCTCATTAATAAGTGTTACCGATATCTGTGTCATATATTAAAATTATATTATAGCTTTATTATAAGTAAATACATGTTTATGACTTTTATATTTCAAATTTTTTAATTCAGTGGCTGAACAGAATTATAGTAAAGTACATGTATGCTACATTGTAGGAATCTCATTCATAAACCACGGCCGATCGCTAAGGTCAAATCAAGAACTCTTTTAGGTCGAAGACGCTACACTTTAATTAGAATGGAGGTCAGGGAAACATCACGTGATATTAGGATTAAATTTGCCCTGTAGAGCTATCATGCACGCTCTAATTGTTTATTGGTTCATTAGTTTGAAAAGGTCAGAACATGACAGTTATTTTGAACTAATACGATTTAATTGTTCCAGAATCTTTTAGCGAATCAGTTTCTGTTGATTTGATGCTTGTATATAGAGACCGTATAATGAGAATACCTACACGTTGTTCCTTGGTTCTAGCAGAGTGGATTTGAATATTTAAATAATTTTATTGGATTATTTGTAACTTTCAAGGATATCAGTGATATTCTACGTTCACGTGATTACATTAAAGTTAAGACGTTTGTATTAATGACTGATTCTTTAGTGGTGTTTAGCACGGTAGCAATTAAACATATTAGAACCTTCATTCGATATAACTCTGGCCAGTTTCCGGATTAGGGAGAAATTGATAGTATAATTTAGGATACTGTTCTAAGAATTCATACACTGTTTGTCGTTTGTATTCTTTCACTTTGTTTAACTTTGAATTTTATTTAAATAAGTTTATATTTTGGAAAATGGAATGCTTTTTGGGTTTATCTAATCTTGTTTCTTAAGTTTAAGCCCCTAGATGTAACACAAGTAACACATTTTGATAACATGTACAATTGCATGTTATGTTGTCAAGGTACAAAGACATTTTAGATAAAACACAAGTCAGCATTTCACAAAAAAATTCCACATATATTCAAATCCGTACATAGCTGATCATGCTGTTGAAAGAAAAACTGTTAATGTTTCATGTCGTATTTGATATCCATCGCAATACTTTTTCAATGGCACACTCATGTGTAAAAACACAAATGAGGTTATTTCCGTAGGTGCATGATATGTTATCGTGTAAACTCGTATTAAATGCATTATAACTCCAACAAAAAGTCTTATGGTTTCTTACCTTGGTATAAGGATAATCTCTTCCAACACAAAATATTTCAGCAATAATGCTTTTTGATGTCGAATATGGCGGTATATGTCGTGAGGAACTAGGTTTTACATTTGTAATATTTTTGTATCATTAATTGTTTTATACGAAACTATTAAAGGTCAGTATTATAATGGGTGGTGTTTTTAGTGAACGAAGCCAGATAGTAGTACTATTTATCAAATGCATTCACTTGTTTTTTAATTTTAAAAGGATGCATCAATGTCCTGTTTAAATACTAGTAGTTGACAGCTAACAGTGCTACGCCACTCATGTTTTTTTTTTTTTAAAAATATCTTTTAATTTTGTTTTAAAAACCTCCCTCCCCCATAGTGATACGAGAACATTCAAAATGAAAATTTAAAATGGTAAGACCAGCAAGACACTCGATCTTTTTTCTTCTAAAATGATCACTGCAATTTACAAAACTATTCATATTTATAGAGTATGAAAATAAAATTAAAAATATAAAAATATTTTGGACCATAGTTCAATTTTAAAACTATGACCTATGTTACGTATATGTAATTAAATTGCTTGTGTGTTAGTTTTGAAATTCTTTTTTATTTTATTTTTGTTTCATTACTTTTTATTGGAATGATTATTTTCACGGGATTCGAAATTCTTTTTCAGTACTTCTGTTTATCTAAGACGTAAATTGTATTACATGAGCAATATTTTTAGTTCACCTTGTTCTGCGGTAGTGTAAGCGCTACGCAAAAAAAAGATTGGCTATTGCCAAGGTCATTTTGTCTAGTCTGAATAAACAATGTTTTATTTTTAAATTTATTTCAGAGTGAGAGTAGATAGGGGTTCTTGCTACGTGACAAATTACATTTTTCTTATTGCGTTGTTCAAGTGTTAAGAGACCACGCAATCTGTCTCGCGAAAACGGGATGATACTTTGGGTGAATATAATGTCCTTTATGAGCGCTCGTCAGTCAGTTGTATTTTGAAACCTTGAAGGCTGGATAGGTTTTTATTGTTGAAACCAGATTGTTTCTGAAGTTCATTTGTTTCTGAAATTTAATAATTTATTCTCTAGAAAACCAAACGAGTGTACTGTTTTATAAAATTCTGGGAGAAAGAAATTCAGTGGAAATTTATTCTGGAATTATTCGGAAACATAAACTGTGATTCAATTGAGGAATTGTTGCTATTTGTACAATGACCACATCTGACGTCATCGCCTTCCATACCGGAACGTCGTCAAGATTCGAACCTGGATTCTAATAGAACTATTTAGTGATAGGACTTGTATTTTTCATTCTTAGGATTAAATTTTGGATTATATTCACAAACCGTAAGTCCTATTTTTCAATATTTACATTGTTTTCTAGGGAAATAAATTATTTTGTTAAAATATACAAAGCTTGTTGACTTCACTCTTTTCTCTTGTTATTATTGTACGAGCCTACATGTAACACCTAGAAGAAACACACTTATAGAATTCATGTACTTTATTTGTGCTTCAAATCATCAATGATATCAAGGATCTTGTGTCAAATCTGACCCATTAGGTTCTGGCTTCTCGATCAGAGTATCATGTCATGAGCAAGGCAAGAATTTCTTTTAGGTCATATCTCTATACGAGTGAAAGATTGATTGCCTCCGGTTGCAGAGATGTTTTGTTACAGAATTTGCTTTTCTGTTAGGAATTTGTTTCAAAAGGGTCTGCAACAAAATTAGAAAAAAAAAATCATTGTTGGTATTTGCAGACAAAATTATACCTTTATGTCCAAATCTTTTTAGATACTAGTTCAAGATATACTGCACAGCACCAACTGGTTTAGAGCGACAACCGAGTTGAAATCTGGCTAATATAATTGCTAGTGTCTTAGGCTATGCGCAAGGCCCAACCATCATCCTATTTCAATATCAGGATCCTATTATACAGGTAAGTTTACAATCTTAGCACGCAAGGTTAGTGGCCATCTTAGATGAGAACCGCCTTGCTGTCAAAAGAAACCCAGTATACAAAAATGCTATGGAAATAAACGTAAGCTACACGATTAGAAAAGGGTTTTAAACAACGCGTGCAAAAAGGAGATACATTTGTATTGTACGTCTGATACACAAGAACCGAGTGATACAGTTGCAAGGTGTAAGACTTTGCCAACTAGGATACCATTCATAAGTAACATTACGTTAGGGGGATAAGCACTGCAATTCCAATATGGCTACCCCAGTAACAATATCCTATGACAGTGAGACGTGCATTTTGCAAAAACTAATCTTAAAGGTAAAAATTAAATAATTAAATGCACATGGAAAATAGGTAAATATATATTGAAATATTGAAATAATCATAGTAAAAATACAAGGTAGTTCATGACATATTGAAATATGTGTCGGTAAAACTAAAAAATAGTTAAATATATACTAAATATTTCTAATTAAATAAATCAAAATGAAACTTCTGTTCTCGATTAGCCAATACTAAAACAAATTAGAACAACTGAACGCTTTAATACGTTTTATGACTAGAAAAGAAATAACATATGAGTAAGAAAATAAAAATAAAAAACCAGTTATCATTACACATTTTGAGATTAATTTATTAGAAATTTAAAGAGGTATAGATTTTACGGTGGTAAGAATCGAGATTTATATCAAGTTTTCGATGACAATGAACTAGATTTGAAGAAGATCTTTATTCAAGAAGAGAGCAATCTGCTTCCATGAGAACTCAGATTATTCAGGGAATCGTACGTGTGAAGTTTTCAATGCATGCATTTTAATGTTCAAATAGTATGTGTTATGTTACCCGCTGTGTAATTACGGATACAAAATTCCATTTTGTGCATGCTTTGGGTATCAGAATATCACGACCTATGTTAGTTTCACCTACTCATTTGATGACTTAAACACGTGAAAGTTGTCATCATCGTTCACTCAAGTACAGCACTACATGGATTTCGCCCGCGATGCGTGTAAATAAAGCTTAAAATTTTCAGCATAGGAACATAACGTGGTGTCTTGTCAGGATGCTATTTCTTGTGTAATGCATGAATAATAATCAACTGTAAAATTCAAAAGTTATTGATGACAATTAAAATTACTGATTTTTATAATTTGTGAATTTGAAATTAAATTATTGTGCAAAGAGGTGTGCAGAAGTACATGTGCTGATATCCCATCGGTAGACTCTGTCTCCGAAGATGAAGGCTCAGCGATGTATTCTAGCGACAATCTGACCCTCAACGGCATATCTGTGCCGCATACACACGTGGAACTGTGCCAAAAGCAAGGTTGCTTCTGGTACAGCGCCAAACTCACACATCACTAAGTCGACGCAAAACTCAACATATTATCTTTGACAATTGGAATACATTTCATAGTGTGTGGAGAATTAAGGCCGATAAATGACAATCCTATGGTGTTTGCGGAGAAAAATGAAAAACTTTTCAATTCATCAGAGACCCGTATGCCTGATGTTCAGCTAATGCTGTTGTACCATTTGTAATTTATGTCCTAACATATCAGCACTTATTTTGTTTACCAATCCTTTCATTAACATAATGTTCTCTTCTTGAAAGTATGTAAGTGTTTCTTTTACTCTGCAAATATTAGATTATTTTTCAGGTCTAATGAGTAAGAAAATTGATTTGTTTCTATCTAATACAATAAAAATAAATATAAAAGCTTTAAATAGTACAGGTTCAGTGTCATAGTTGATAGCAATTGTTTATAAACCTCACTTTTATTTTATTCGATTGACATAATACTGTGAATTATTTATTGTGTGTAAATTATATTTAGGAAGAAGTTGTACAGTAAGGTCGAATCTATAAACGCAGCTAATTTATGGCTTGACACAAATGTGTACAAGATATCGAACGTTATGTTGTTAGAACTTGCGTCTCTTTATTAATTAAGATTCCTTTTATTTAAATTCATACTGATGATCACCCAGATAATCTTAATTTGCTATTAATCATTGTAGTAACCAATAACACAATCTAATCTTTGGAATGCAGTGGGCGGTTTTTCAATTTATGAATTGGAATGGATTTATTTCCTAAGGAGACAGGCACCGTATGATCATCGACTGTAACACAACTTTCCATCTATCAGATATTACGTATAGAATCGTTCAAAAGTCACAGAAGAAAAGAGTGAAACCAACAAGCTTTGTAAGTTTTAACAAAAATAATTTATTTCCCTAGAAAACACGGTGAAAAGGTGAAATTAGAAAATAGGACTTACAGTTTGTAAAGACAATCCAAACATTTATCCTAGTACTGAAAAAATACAAGTCCTATCACTAAACAATTTTAACTGAATCCAGGTTCGAATCTTGATGACGTTCCAAGATGGAGGAGGATGACGTCAGGTGAAGTATTTATACGAATGTCAAGAGTTCCACGTTGAACCACAACTTGTAATGTTTCAATTTAGAGTAAATTTCCATCGAATGTCTTTGTCACTTGTATAGTTCTGCAGGGAATAAATTATTATATTCTAAAACAAAGATGAACTTCTGAACAATCTGTCATCTATGATAAAACATCTCGAGCTCCAAAGATGTAAAAATACAACTCTTTATGGCACCTAACAGAAATATATCCTTCTTCTTAAAGATAAACTGTACGACTGAACATTTCACGGGGATCTGAGTATTTTTAAACTGAAATAAGACGTCATTTCAAGCGCGCACGATGAAACGCGTGACTATTTCATCATCAATTAGCGCAGTAAACAATGCAATTTCACGTGGGCCAGGAAAATGACATTGGCAATAACCATTCGTTTTCGCGTAGTGTTTACTCAATCGACAAACCACGGCAAGATAAAATCGTGCTTATGCGAGTCATACTACGTTTTATATAAACATAATATCTCTTTCAAAAATATCAGATCCCGTGAAAATAAAATGTAATGATACAAGAATAAAATAGAAAAAGAATTTAAAATTAACACACAAGTAATTAAATTACATATTCGTGACACTTTCCCCCATAAAGAAAAAGAAAGATTTATGTAATAAAGCTTTCTTTTTTACCATATGTAAACTATACATGAGGTAAACAAAATTACATAAGAAGAACTCTTATGAATTATACAAAGTGTATATGAAAATAACATTTCTATACACGGGAAAGTGCATCTGCAATGAAATTGTCTTTTCCTTTGATGTGCCTGATGTTGAGATTATACTCTTGCAAAAACAAACTCCACCTTAATAATCTTTGATTTTTATTTTTCATCTTGTCGATGAAAGTAAGGGGGTTGTGATCACTATACACAACAACCGGAGAAGGAGCTGAGCTAAATGTAAACTTCAAAATGCTGTAATGCCAATATTAAAGCCAAACATTCCTTCTCGATTGTTGAGTAATTTCTTTGTTGCTTATTTAATTTCTTAGAGAAATATCACACTGGGTGATCAACACCATTTCTATCTTCTTGAATCAGTACTGCTCCAACCCCAACATCACTTGCATCCATATATAATTTGAAAGAATGATTGAAATTTGGAGCTGTGAGAACCGGCGCGCTTTTGAGTATGGCTTTTAATCTATCTAAAGTTTCCTGACATTTTTCAGTCCAAAGAAACTTGTTTCTCTTACTTAACAAGTTTGTCAGAGGTTCAGCAATATTAGAAAAATTGGAACAAAACTTTCGATAGTATCCGGCCATACTCAAAAATCGTATCAGTTGCTTTTTACTGACAGTCACAGGAAAATCAGAGATAGCCTTAATCTTAACATCGATAGGTTTAACTTGACCATGTCCCACAATATGTCCTAGAAAAGTTACACAAGCACGGCAAAACTCACTTTTAGATAAACTGATTGTCAAATTAGCATTAGTGAGTCTTTCAAAGAATTTTCGAATCGTGGCCAGATGTCCTTTCCAGGTGTCGTTGTAGATGATGACATGATCGATGTAAGCATCACAATTTTCTAGACCAGAGGTATTCATATTCATCATGCGTTGAAAAGTACTTAGGGAACCCTTCATCACGAACGGCATTACTTTATATTGATAGAGTCCATCTGGAGTCACAAATGCCGAAATTTCTTTCGATCTTTCCGTAAGTGGAATTTGCCAAAATCCTTTCAGAAGGTCAAATTTGGTGACATACTTGGCATTTCCAATTTTATCAATACAATCATCGATTCTTGGTAATGGAAATGAATCTGTTTTTGTCACACTGCTCACCTTCCTATAATCAGTGCACATGCGGAAAGTTTTATCCGGTTTCGGAACAAGTATGCATGGTGAACTCCAATCACTTTTGCTGGGCTTTATGAAATCGTTTTCTAGCAAATACTGAATTTCCTTTTTTCAAGTATTCCTATTTGAGAGGGTTCATCCTGTATGGGTGTTGTTTCACAGGTTTTGAATCTACAATTTCAACGTCATGAAAATATTGTTTGTTCTCGTAGGAATATCTAGAAACAAATGCTCATATTTGAATAATAACTGTTTAAGTTTATTCCTGTCCTGTTGTTGTAAATGTAAAAGTTTCTGGTCCAGATCTTTCATAATTTCCGAATTCCGAAGATTTGTTGCTCCAAGATCAACAGTATCCAATTGAATTTCTTCACTTACATCCTCAGTTGGTGGGACAGTTACAACTAAATCAATTGCATAATTTACTTGGCTATCTCTTTCAATATACTCCTTTAACATGTTAAGGTGGCAAAGTTGTTTTGTTTTCGCCTACCAGGAGTATTTATGATGTAATTTAAATCATTTACTTTCTTTTCAACCGTGTATAAACCATAATACTTGGCCTGAATGGGATTTTGTGGAATGGGCAAGAGAGCTAGAATTCTATCACGAGGCTGAAAACTCCTATCCCTTGAGTTTGTATCATATCTTGATTTCATTCTGGACTGAGTAGAGCGCAAATTTGCTCTTGCTACCTCACAGACCTTTGACAACTTGTACTTAAAATCAGAAACATAATCAAGAAGATTGAGCTCAGTATCTTCATTAGAAAGAAGTTTCTCTTTCAACAATGTCAAAAGGTCCACGCACATTATGTCCGAAAACTAGTTCAAAGGGACTGAATCCTAAAGATTCTTGAACGGACTCCCTAACAGCAAACAAAAGTAAATGAATACCTTCATCCCAATCTTTGTGCGTATCAAAGCAATGTGATCGAATTATATTCTTTAAAGTCTGATGAAATCTTTCTAAGGCCCCTTGGCTCCCAGGGTGATAGGCAGAAGATTTAAATTGTTGAATCCCTAATTCGTGCATAGCTTGCTGGAAAACTCCAGACATGAAATTTGACCCTTGATCCGATTGGACAGATTTGGGAAGGCCAAACTGAGTGAAAAACTTTATCAAAGCTTTTACTATAGTTTTGGTTATAATATTCCTCAGAGGAATCGCCTCTGGGAATCTTGTTGATGCACACATAATGGTCAACAAATATTGGTTGCCTGACTTGGTCTTGGGTAAGGGACCAATACAATCTACCATAATTTTGCTAAATGGTTCGCCAAATGCAGGAATTGGTTGCAGATGAGCCTTAGGTATCTTCTGATTGGGTTTTCCTACCATTTGACAAGTATGACAAGATCTACAAAATTTACAAACATCACTTTTGATTTTTGGCCAATAAAAGTGAGTCAAGATCTTGTGATAAGTTTTATTTATCCCTAAATGACCAGCCAGAGGAGTTTCATGGGCCAGACTAAGTATTTCCTGTCTAAGATTTTGGAACTACAATTTGATAGCATAAGAATTCCTTTAATGAAATAACAGACAGGTACTTCAGTGGCTTCAGTTTCACTAATGGCTCTCTGAAACAAACAGGAGATCTCAGGATCTTTTTCCTGTTCGACGACAAGTGATTGTCGTTTATCACCCTGATTAGATAAAAGAGAATTAGTATTTAAAAGAGGATCACTGTGATCAATATCTTTTGATTGATCCAAATTAGAAGTGAAAGTGACCTCATCAAAAGCCTGACCAATACATGTGTCAGCTAAAGGAATACATTCCTTATCAAAATCACTCTCAAGAGCTTTCTTTGCCATAGCTCTGGTAACTGCACAAGCTGGGTATAAATCATGGTATTCTTTTTCAATATGATCAACTTTCTGATCCAAAGAAGGTTTGTCAGTTACAAGTGGATTAACCACAACCTTTGGCTCCAGCTAGGTCGTTGCCTAGCAACAAATGAATGCCCTGAACGGGTAAATTAGACACCATTCCGACTGTCACAGGTCCTGAAACTAAGTCTGATGACAAATTTACAGAATGGAGAGGAACATTAACAAAGCCGCACTCTACTCCCTGAATGAGAACACTCATTAGAACAGGACTTGTCATAAAAAGGCAAGGTACCTGACAATAAAAGGCTCTGAGAAGCTCCTGTATCCGTTAAAATTTTAATAGGGATAGGATTGGCCGAATCACCCAAGAGTGATATAGAACCCTTCGACATGAATGGTTCATAATTCTCCATAATAAAATCAGACTCGGGTTTTTGAGACCCAACAAATGTATTGCTTTCAATACATGACCGTAACCTTGACTTCTTAGAAATATGAGCATTTGGAATAGTTCTATCTTGATTCTGATGCCTATATTTCAATTTTGAAGCAATCAGAAATGACGTGTCCTTTTTTCTTGCAATAGGTACATGTAGGAATTAACAAGGATTTTGAATCACGTTTATCAGAAGCTTGATTTTTAAAAGTTGTGCCAGATTGAGTTTTAGGAGGAGTCGTATTGGGCTGAAATACCTTTCTACCAGTAGACTGCTGAGTGAATGATTTGCCTACAACAGGAACTTTATGAGTTAAGGAGTACTTATCAGCAGCAAGAGCAGCATTTTCCAAGGTGTCAATGTCATGCTCTTCAAGATGATTCTTAATGTCATTAGTGATACAGTTCTTAAACTCTTCAAGTAACACAAGTTGTTTGATTTTTTTCATAATCATGTTCAACTTTCTCGGCTAAGCACCTTCGCTCAAATAAATGTTCTTTTTCTCTTGCAAATTCAACATACGTTTGTCCAGCTTCTTTTTTTTATAGTTTCTGAATTTTTGCCGATAATCCTCAGAGACTAACGCATAACCCCTTAAGATGCACTCCTTAACCAAATCATAGTCAGAACTCTGTTGTACTGACAGGGATGCATAGATATTTCGGGCTTTTCCAAAAAGTACACATTGCAATAATTGAGTCCAATGCTCCCTTGGCCATTTCTAATTTTCAGCAACTTTTTCAAAATAAACAAAATATTTGTCTACTTCCTTTTCACTAAAAGGGGGAACTAACCTAGTATTTTTTTTTTGTAATGTCAAAACTGGAATTTGTATGTGAAGTGGGATAGTGCTTGTCCCTTGCCAACTCCATTTCTTTCATTCTAATTTGAAATTCCCTTTCATCCTTCTCTCTTTGTAATTGCATCTGTGTGTCTCTCTCCTCTTTCTCAAATTGTAATTGTTTATCTTTCTCCCTCTCCTGTCTCTCTTTCCTTCTCTTCTAATTGTAATTTCATTTGTTTATCATTTTCTCTTTCCTGTCTCTCTTTCTCCTTCTCTTCAAATTGTAATTTCATTTGTTTATCTTTCTCTTTCCCGTCTCTCTCTCCTTCTCTTTAAACTGTAATTGCAATTGCTTCTCTTGCAATTGCAATTGTTTCTCTTTCTCCTCTTTTTCATAAAGCATTTGTTTCTCTCTTTCCTCTTTCTGAAGCTCGAGCTTCCTTAACTCCAATTCCATTTTGTGTTTCATTTTTAATTCCATTACTTTTATGTCAGAGTTCGATACTGACTTACTGACCGATGCCAAAACACTGATCAAAAAATTCTTTACCAAATATTGAATCAAAATTCTTTTAATTTCGTGTTTCGTTAAGGAAGATTTTGCTTCAGAAAGATCGTACTTTCTGGCAAGTTCAAGCAACTCATCTTTTTTCAGACTATCCAACTGCTCCTGAGTTGGACCAGAAAGAAAACTTTCCACTTTTGATGACATTGTGAATGAAAGCCTGTTGTTTTCACTAAAGATTTCAAACAAAATGTAAAAATAATTCTTGGGATTTGAAAACTTGGGGAATTTAAATTTCAAAAATCAATTTTCTGAAATATTTTAGCCAAATTCAAATATCCCATGGACGAGCAACCCAATTTTCTCTTACGTATAGGCTCGTTCAAAAGTAACAGAAGAAAGGAGTGAAACCAAGAAGTTTTGTAAGTTTTAACAAAAATAATTTATTTCCCTAGAAAACACGGTGAAAAGGTGAAAATAGAAAAAAGGACTTACAGTTTGTAAAGACAATCCAAACATTTATCCTAGTACTGAAAAAATACAAGTCCTATCACTAAACAATTTTAACTGAATCCAGGTTCGAATCTTGATGACGTTCCAAGATGGAGGATGATGACGTCAGGTGAAGTATTTATACGAATGTCAAGAGTTCCACGTTGAACCACAACTTGTAATGTTTCAATTTAGAATAAATTTCCATCGAATGTCTTTGTCACTTGTATAGTTCTGCAGGGAATAAATTATTATATTCTAAAACAAAGATGAACTTCTGAACAATCTGTCATCTATGATAAAACATCTCGAGCTCCAAAGATGTAAAAATACAACTCTTTATGGCACCTAACAGAAATATATCCTTCTTCTTAAAGATAAACTGTACGACTGAACATTTCACGGGGATCTGAGTATTTTTAAACTGAAATAAGACGTCATTTCAAGCGCGCACGATGAAACGCGTGACTATTTCATCATCAATTAGCGCAGTAAACAATGCAATTTCACGTGGGCCAGGAAAATGACATTGGCAATAACCATTCGTTTTCGCGTAGTGTTTACTCAATCGACAAACCACGGCAAGATAAAATCGTGCTTATGCGAGTCATACTACGTTTTATATAAACATAATATCTCTTTCAAAAATATCAGATCCCGTGAAAATAAAATGTAATGATACAAGAATAAAATAGAAAAAGAATTTAAAATTAACACACAAGTAATTAAATTACATATTCGTAACACTTTCCCCCATAAAGAAAAAGAAAGATTTATGTAATAAAGCTTTCTTTTTTACCATATGTAAACTATACATGAGGTAAACAAAATTACATAAGAAGAACTCTTATGAATTATACAAAGTGTATATGAAAATAACATTTCTATACACGGGAAAGTGCATCTGCAATGAAATTGTCTTTTCCTTTGATGTGCCTGATGTTGAGATTATACTCTTGCAAAAACAAACTCCACCTTAATAATCTTTGATTTTTATTTTTCATCTTGTCGATGAAAGTAAGGGGGTTGTGATCACTATACACAACAACCGGAGAAGGAGCTGAGCTAAATGTAAACTTCAAAATGCTGTAATGCCAATATTAAAGCCAAACATTCCTTCTCGATTGTTGAGTAATTTCTTTGTTGCTTATTTAATTTCTTAGAGAAATATCACACTGGGTGATCAACACCATTTCTATCTTCTTGAATCAGTACTGCTCCAACCCCAACATCACTTGCATCCATATATAATTTGAAAGAATGATTGAAATTTGGAGCTGTGAGAACCGGCGCGCTTTTGAGTATGGCTTTTAATCTATCTAAAGTTTCCTGACATTTTTCAGTCCAAAGAAACTTGTTTCTCTTACTTAACAAGTTTGTCAGAGGTTCAGCAATATTAGAAAAATTGGAACAAAACTTTCGATAGTATCCGGCCATACTCAAAAATCGTATCAGTTGCTTTTTACTGACAGTCACAGGAAAATCAGAGATAGCCTTAATCTTAACATCGATAGGTTTAACTTGACCATGTCCCACAATATGTCCTAGAAAAGTTACACAAGCACGGCAAAACTCACTTTTAGATAAATTGATTGTCAAATTAGCATTAGTGAGTCTTTCAAAGAATTTTCGAATCGTGGCCAGATGTCCTTTCCAGGTGTCGTTGTAGATGATGACATGATCGATGTAAGCATCACAATTTTCTAGACCAGAGGTATTCATATTCATCATGCGTTGAAAAGTACTTAGGGAACCCTTCATCACGAACGGCATTACTTTATATTGATAGAGTCCATCTGGAGTCACAAATGCCGAAATTTCTTTCGATCTTTCCGTAAGTGGAATTTGCCAAAATCCTTTCAGAAGGTCAAATTTGGTGACATACTTGGCATTTCCAATTTTATCAATACAATCATCGATTCTTGGTAATGGAAATGAATCTGTTTTTGTCACACTGCTCACCTTCCTATAATCAGTGCACATGCGGAAAGTTTTATCCGGTTTCGGAACAAGTATGCATGGTGAACTCCAATCACTTTTGCTGGGCTTTATGAAATCGTTTTCTAGCAAATACTGAATTTCCTTTTTTCAAGTATTCCTATTTGAGAGGGTTCATCCTGTATGGGTGTTGTTTCACAGGTTTTGAATCTACAATTTCAACGTCATGAAAATATTGTTTGTTCTCGTAGGAATATCTAGAAACAAATGCTCATATTTGAATAATAACTGTTTAAGTTTATTCCTGTCCTGTTGTTGTAAATGTAAAAGTTTCTGGTCCAGATCTTTCATAATTTCCGAATTCCGAAGATTTGTTGCTCCAAGATCAACAGTATCCAATTGAATTTCTTCACTTACATCCTCAGTTGGTGGGACAGGTACAACTAAATCAATTGCATAATTTACTTGGCTATCTCTTTCAATATACTCCTTTAACATGTTAAGGTGGCAAAGTTGTTTTGTTTTCGCCTACCAGGAGTATTTATGATGTAATTTAAATCATTTACTTTCTTTTCAACCGTGTATAAACCATAATACTTGGCCTGAATGGGATTTTGTGGAATGGGCAAGAGAGCTAGAATTCTATCACGAGGCTGAAAACTCCTATCCCTTGAGTTTGTATCATATCTTGATTTCATTCTGGACTGAGTAGAGCGCAAATTTGCTCTTGCTACCTCACAGACCTTTGACAACTTGTACTTAAAATCAGAAACATAATCAAGAAGATTGAGCTCAGTATCTTCATTAGAAAGAAGTTTCTCTTTCAACAATGTCAAAAGGTCCACGCACATTATGTCCGAAAACTAGTTCAAAGGGACTGAATCCTAAAGATTCTTGAACGGACTCCCTAACAGCAAACAAAAGTAATTGAATACCTTCATCCCAATCTTTGTGCGTATCAAAGCAATGTGATCGAATTATATTCTTTAAAGTCTGATGAAATCTTTCTAAGGCCCCTTGGCTCCCAGGGTGATAGGCAGAAGATTTAAATTGTTGAATCCCTAATTCGTGCATAGCTTGCTGGAAAACTCCAGACATGAAATTTGACCCTTGATCCGATTGGACAGATTTGGGAAGGCCAAACTGAGTGAAAAACTTTATCAAAGCTTTTACTATAGTTTTGGTTATAATATTCCTCAGAGGAATCGCCTCTGGGAATCTTGTTGATGCACACATAATGGTCAACAAATATTGGTTGCCTGACTTGGTCTTGGGTAAGGGACCAATACAATCTACCATAATTTTGCTAAATGGTTCGCCAAATGCAGGAATTGGTTGCAGATGAGCCTTAGGTATCTTCTGATTGGGTTTTCCTACCATTTGACAAGTATGACAAGATCTACAAAATTTACAAACATCACTTTTGATTTTTGGCCAATAAAAGTGAGTCAAGATCTTGTGATAAGTTTTATTTATCCCTAAATGACCAGCCAGAGGAGTTTCATGGGCCAGACTAAGTATTTCCTGTCTAAGATTTTGGAACTACAATTTGATAGCATAAGAATTCCTTTAATGAAATAACAGACAGGTACTTCAGTGGCTTCAGTTTCACTAATGGCTCTCTGAAACAAACAGGAGATCTCAGGATCTTTTTCCTGTTCGACGACAAGTGATTGTCGTTTATCACCCTGATTAGATAAAAGAGAATTAGTATTTAAAAGAGGATCACTGTGATCAATATCTTTTGATTGATCCAAATTAGAAGTGAAAGTGACCTCATCAAAAGCCTGACCAATACATGTGTCAGCTAAAGGAATACATTCCTTATCAAAATCACTCTCAAGAGCTTTCTTTGCCATAGCTCTGGTAACTGCACAAGCTGGGTATAAATCATGGTATTCTTTTTCAATATGATCAACTTTCTGATCCAAAGAAGGTTTGTCAGTTACAAGTGGATTAACCACAACCTTTGGCTCCAGCTAGGTCGTTGCCTAGCAACAAATGAATGCCCTGAACGGGTAAATTAGACACCATTCCGACTGTCACAGGTCCTGAAACTAAGTCTGATGACAAATTTACAGAATGGAGAGGAACATTAACAAAGCCGCACTCTACTCCCTGAATGAGAACACTCATTAGAACAGGACTTGTCATAAAAAGGCAAGGTACCTGACAATAAAAGGCTCTGAGAAGCTCCTGTATCCGTTAAAATTTTAATAGGGATAGGATTGGCCGAATCACCCAAGAGTGATATAGAACCCTTCGACATGAATGGTTCATAATTCTCCATAATAAAATCAGACTCGGGTTTTTGAGACCCAACAAATGTATTGCTTTCAATACATGACCGTAACCTTGACTTCTTAGAAATATGAGCATTTGGAATAGTTCTATCTTGATTCTGATGCCTATATTTCAATTTTGAAGCAATCAGAAATGACGTGTCCTTTTTTCTTGCAATAGGTACATGTAGGAATTAACAAGGATTTTGAATCACGTTTATCAGAAGCTTGATTTTTAAAAGTTGTGCCAGATTGAGTTTTAGGAGGAGTCGTATTGGGCTGAAATACCTTTCTACCAGTAGACTGCTGAGTGAATGATTTGCCTACAACAGGAACTTTATGAGTTAAGGAGTACTTATCAGCAGCAAGAGCAGCATTTTCCAAGGTGTCAATGTCATGCTCTTCAAGATGATTCTTAATGTCATTAGTGATACAGTTCTTAAACTCTTCAAGTAACACAAGTTGTTTGATTTTTTTCATAATCATGTTCAACTTTCTCGGCTAAGCACCTTCGCTCAAATAAATGTTCTTTTTCTCTTGCAAATTCAACATACGTTTGTCCAGCTTCTTTTTTTATAGTTTCTGAATTTTTGCCGATAATCCTCAGAGACTAACGCATAACCCCTTAAGATGCACTCCTTAACCAAATCATAGTCAGAACTCTGTTGTACTGACAGGGATGCATAGATATTTCGGGCTTTTCCAAAAAGTACACATTGCAATAATTGAGTCCAATGCTCCCTTGGCCATTTCTAATTTTCAGCAACTTTTTCAAAATAAACAAAATATTTGTCTACTTCCTTTTCACTAAAAGGGGGAACTAACCTAGTATTTTTTTTTTGTAATGTCAAAACTGGAATTTGTATGTGAAGTGGGATAGTGCTTGTCCCTTGCCAACTCCATTTCTTTCATTCTAATTTGAAATTCCCTTTCATCCTTCTCTCTTTGTAATTGCATCTGTGTGTCTCTCTCCTCTTTCTCAAATTGTAATTGTTTATCTTTCTCCCTCTCCTGTCTCTCTTTCCTTCTCTTCTAATTGTAATTTCATTTGTTTATCATTTTCTCTTTCCTGTCTCTCTTTCTCCTTCTCTTCAAATTGTAATTTCATTTGTTTATCTTTCTCTTTCCCGTCTCTCTCTCCTTCTCTTTAAACTGTAATTGCAATTGCTTCTCTTGCAATTGCAATTGTTTCTCTTTCTCCTCTTTTTCATAAAGCATTTGTTTCTCTCTTTCCTCTTTCTGAAGCTCGAGCTTCCTTAACTCCAATTCCATTTTGTGTTTCATTTTTAATTCCATTACTTTTATGTCAGAGTTCGATACTGACTTACTGACCGATGCCAAAACACTGATCAAAAAATTCTTTACCAAATATTGAATCAAAATTCTTTTAATTTCGTGTTTCGTTAAGGAAGATTTTGCTTCAGAAAGATCGTACTTTCTGGCAAGTTCAAGCAACTCATCTTTTTTCAGACTATCCAACTGCTCCTGAGTTGGACCAGAAAGAAAACTTTCCACTTTTGATGACATTGTGAATGAAAGCCTGTTGTTTTCACTAAAGATTTCAAACAAAATGTAAAAATAATTCTTGGGATTTGAAAACTTGGGGAATTTAAATTTCAAAAATCAATTTTCTGAAATATTTTAGCCAAATTCAAATATCCCATGGACGAGCAACCCAATTTTCTCTTACGTATAGGCTCGTTCAAAAGTAACAGAAGAAAGGAGTGAAACCAAGAAGTTTTGTAAGTTTTAACAAAAATAATTTATTTCCCTAGAAAACACGGTGAAAAGGTGAAAATAGAAAAAAGGACTTACAGTTTGTAAAGACAATCCAAACATTTATCCTAGTACTGAAAAAATACAAGTCCTATCTCTAAATAATTTTAACTGAATCCAGGTTCGAATCTTGATGACGTTCCAAGATGGAGGATGATGACGTCAGGTGAAGTATTTATACGAATGTCAAGAGTTCCACGTTGAACCACAACTTGTAATGTTTCAATTTAGAATAAATTTCCATCGAATGTCTTTGTCACTTGTATAGTTCTGCAGGGAATAAATTATTATATTCTAAAAAATAGACGAACTTCTGAACAATCTGTCATCTATGATAAAACATCTCGAGCTCCAAAGATGTAAAAATACAACTCTTTACGGCACCTAATAGAAATATATCCACCTTCTTGGAGATATGTTGTACGACTGAACATTTCACGGGGATCTGAGTATTTTTAAACTGAACTAAGACGTCATTTCAAGCGCGCACGATGAAACGCGTGACTATTTCATCATCAAATAGCGCAGTAAACAATGCAATTTCACGTGGGCCAGGAAAATGACATTGGCAATAACCAATCAGTTTCGCGTAGTATTTGCTCAATCGACAAACAGGATAAAATCGTGCTTATGCGAGTCATACTACGTTTTATAAAAACATAATATCTCTTTCAAAAAAAACAGACCCCGTGAAAATAATCATTACAGTAAAATGTAATGATACAAGAATAAAATAAAAAAAGAATTTAAAATTAACACACAAGTAATTAAATTACATATTCGTAACACATCAGAAATGGGCTAATAAAATGTATACTAATCAGAAATGGGCTAATAAAATGTATGCTTTTAAGCATACCAATATGTATATCAGAAACTGGAAGTCTCGTTTTTAACTTTTGTGTGCCGGATAAACCGTGTTCGAGTACAAAAGACATACTTTGCATAATATTTCCTGGAAGTTTCTTTAGCTTCTCTTTATATTTCCACAAAGCTTAATGTTGTATAATAAATTCTTATCATGATGGTTTTCATTTATATCGACATTTGTCTGCAGGTGAAACGTCTGCAATTTATTGGCTAAAAATTTTCAGATATTTGGCAATGCATTTTTCATGCGTCTTTTTCAAACATTGCCGTAGCATCCTTTCATACAGCGATACCAAATTGTATTTGGTAAATATCCACTTGCTATCAGCTGGTCGATTGTAATGAGAGTAAGTGAACACCATAATTTATTTAGCAATTTCTCCAGCGTCCATCGTTTTTACTTTTTTATATTGTTTGTTTTTCAGATGATGAAATGACCAAACCTGCAAAAACACAGTGTGACAGATTATGACAATCAACACCACTAGAAAATAACAGCAACGCCTGTATGATAAAACTTTGTTGACATGGGACAAGCCTTGTCGCTCTGTGACAACGGCAAAAGCCAGTACTTTGTCCAACCCAATCGCAGAGATGATTAAACCTTCTGAGTAATAAAAACTAACCTACAGATAAATGTCTGGCGAAAACAATATGTAACAACTCCTTTTACCATGCATCATATAAATATTTCACTTGCATACATCATGCATTTGAAGATATTGTTTATGATGTCAAAATATCCACCATCCGCCTTCAACACGTACACTACTAAACAGTTTAAATCATTTCTTTCGCGTGATGTTTTCTTCTTTACGTTTTGGAACCTTCTTGTTCATTCGTTAAACGTCAAGTGGCTGTTGAAAATTCTTGTGAACACGTTCAATGTTTTCTGCCAAGTTTTCATTTTACATTGATCACTTGGTTTTGTGGACTTAACTTTTCGTGTATTACAACTCTTGTTTTTGTTTTGTCTTGTTCATCAACCACCTTTTTGTACTGAAATTTGTAAATATAATTTGATACAAATTTATTCGGAAGAAGGTTTAGTTCTAAGATTACTTATAAGTTTACATAAAGTTATTATGGTGAGAATAAAAAAGAAATTTAACATGGTACATAAACGAGGTGGATTTCGCGATATGTCCGAACGAGGTGGATTTAGTATGTCCCAACGAGGTGGATTTCACGAAATGTCCCAAATACTCAGAATGTCCTTAATTAAACTAGCAGCTACTGTAAAATGAGTCCTGTAGAATGGTAAGAAATGGTAAAATATAAACAAAGAATACGCCAAAGGAAATGTTAAAAATGAGAAATGAAAACAGTGATGAAAATAACAAATCAACAAACACCAAAAACATCGATACCGTAATCATGAAAATGTACGATAATTAAAAGGACAACGATGAGAATTCTATAAAGATTACGACAAAACATTAAATCAGATACGACGCCGAAAATATTAAATGTTTTGTGAAGTGAATTCCACCGAAGATGACAAATATTTATAAAGCCTAAAGGTTAAGATGACTGAGGCATTGATCGTGTCATGCCATGTCATGCCACGTTCGTCATTTGATTTGTCTGATTCCGAGCAACTGCATTGACCAAAGATTTGATACATGAAAGCCAGTGAAAAAAGATAAAAATGCAACGATATCATCAAGGAAAGAGATAGAAAAGCACATTAAATTAGCAGAATCACTAAAGATGGCAAACTTCATAAACGAGGAGATTTTGATTACCTTTTCGTATGTCTGTTCGATCTCTGCTGTGTTTAGTATATTTTCATTATCGACCTTACGGCATAATTGTATTCGCATATATATGCAGATCATCATTCTTAATAATAGCTGCTGTAACAAATGAATCTGAATATAACAACCATTTAAACAATGCAACCAATATTTTCAACAAGGAGTAATTTCTATATTATTGTGAAGAATATACAAATATAAAGGTGTAAAAATTGATGCAATAACTATAGCGATGACAATGACAATATCAACAATTGTTCTCTCCTTAATAGCAAATTTGGTAAAGTATTGTTTTTTGTGCCATTATATTCTTCCTACTCCATCTAATATTCCAAAGAAACCTCTTTCTAACAAATCAAAAATGCAATTCTTTGCTCCATTTTTTGTTTGAATTAGTGAAAACAAAACCCATAGCAGCAGCAATATCTTCTATTGTTGGAAACCTGTTATGCTAGCCTATATTAGAGTACTGAAGAAGTTATTTCGTTTCTAGTTACTCTAGTCATATTGCTTGTTCTGGCATACTTGGGCTTGCTAGGTACATTCTGAATTAAACATGTAAACAAGGAAACGAGTATGACTGAGCCAAGATCGTAACTGTAAACCAATAATGTCAATATAAATGATCGCTTTTTCATTTCACAATGAACCTTGTTGGTTGACGTTCTGCGATGAACATTTTCTATACTTCCTGATAGCCATATCTAGCGAGATACTACATGCTCCGCAACAACAAATAGAACTTTGAATATCTAAGAGTGGCTGAGAAAATCTGTTCTGTTCGCAAAATTGTGTTGACACATGTGACGGAAGAGTTATCATCACCGCTCGCGTTCTTGTTTTAGATAATGTGTACACATGTTGACTATTTGTTTGTCCCGTGCAATTTCTTGTCGTACTGTCACATGTTGTTTCTCGTTTTTTAGAATACATTTCTTTTCTACATCAGCAATAATGTCAAGGTTTCATTACACTTTAAAAAAGTCACTGGACTTCTGTTTAAAAATAGTAATACTAGTAATCCGATGATTCTACCTATTTTCATGAGCACATTACTCGGTAACACAAGAATACTTTTGATTCTTCTTGCTGAAAACAAATACTATAATGTTCTCATCTGTGTGGCAACCTTGCTCTCCTAAAATCAATAACTCCATTAAGCGTTTAATAGTGTTTGGCATTCTCGAAACATGTAACGAGAAGCAGACTAGATAAAAATGATCTAACTCAGACAGATGGATGTTATTCAAAATCTATTCATACTTTTCTTTCTTACTTAAACCTTGAGGCATGTATAGTGATCTTTGCTGAGTTATGTTGTATCCATATTATAGCACTGACAAAACGACAAAACATTTTCTGGTTTCATTTTATGTAAAAACTTTCACACTCCAGTATTAAAATTCCTGTTAACCTTTTCCACTAAAGATATTTTTGACAGTGCTAGCTGAGAAATATTTAACGCTTTCTTGCTCCAGAAAATGTTAAATCTTAAGCTCTTTGTTGTAGAATTCCTTTTTTTTTTAATCAACTGCTTGTTTCTTCATATGAAGCTCGTGAAATATTTATATCTACTCTCTGGAACTGTTGAAATCAATACAGTTTAGCTTTGTGCAGCTATTTTTGTTGTGTAATGCATTTAAAATTAGTGTTTGCTAATAGTTTTCCTAATCTAACTGGTCCAGTAATTTGGCAATTTTCATAACACCTCCAGTTTTGTTTGTGGGACAGCCTTTAATTTTGATTTATTATTCTGCTCGTACACCCAGCCACCCACCGACCCACATGCAGTATTTAAAACATTCAAAAGGTCTGAATTTCGAAGCACTGTAAATTTTATCAACCACTAATATTGTTGTGCGATCATTCTATTTAACTATGCAAATTCAACCCTGTCCATCAAGAACTTCACTCTGAATTTATATAATGACTGCTTACTGAAACAATATTCTCAATGTTCATTTTTCGAAACCATTGATCTAATGTCTTTCTACGTTCCTTTGGTGGAGACAAAATATATGCTACTCTCTTAATTTGATGGTGCCGTTAGAATACCATGTGATTTACTGGCGAGACATAGTGGTTATAAATCACATACTAGCTTGAGTAATTCAAAGAGCCGCGTCTACTCTGAACACAAAATAAAAGCAGTGTCTGCAGAATGGCCAAACGTACCAAAGCACCTGCAAGAAATTCTACTCAAATGTAATCAATTTAATAATGAAAATTCAAGAACATTACATTAAGATAGAACGAGTCAGCAGAATATATCATCTATTTTTTATTCTTTCAGTAACTCAAGAATTTCAATCTCACTGTGATTTCTCTATGATATTACAGAACCATCTGAATTCATCGTTTGCATCACACGTCTAAATCATGTACTTGTTGCCTCTATAGTCATGATTTCAGTCATCAGACATCAGTTCTACAGCATACGTCTACAGATCTTGTTCCTGTGGACTGTATCGTCATGATTTCAGTCATCAGACAGCACTTCTGCAGCACATGTCTATACCATGTTCCTGTATACTGTATAGTCATGATTTCAGTCATGTCATCAATCAGTTCTACAGCACAAGTCTACAGATTTTGTTCTGTTGACTGTATAGTCATGATTTCAGTCATCAGACATCATTTCTACAGCACACGTCTATAGATCTTGTTCCTGCAGAGTGTATAGTCATGATTTCAGTCATCAGACAGCAGTTCTAAAACATATACTACGTCAAATGAATCCATGACTTTGGCGGTCACGGTTTCATGCGTTTTCTAGATGAGGAGTGTTCAACACAGAAGGTGAATCCGTATCAATCTACCGTTGAAACCACCTTGTAATATTCATAAATGATATCACAAATGAAAAATTGTTTGAAAATGGAATTTGTGATAAAAATCACAACATCTAATGCTTGCGCTTGATATTACATTGTACACACTAAGTAATAAACATTCGAAATATATCAGTGGTATTTTTGGATCAAAAGCGTTGACCTTGTCACAGTAATACCACGCAACTAATTTATTTTAGTGCCTCATTCGTATTCAGCTTTTAAATGGGAACTGGACACTACATTCTGTCTAATCTTGTAATTAGGCCAAGACATGTACCACAACTGTTGGTGCGGAACAAAAATTTGAGTGGGATCTAAGCGAAAAGAAGCAAAAATATTTACCTTATGAACTCGTGGGTGTCCAACTGCAAACAACATAGACCCTGATTTACCGTCGCATTATGCTATACCTAGCAAACTGCATTGACACAGACGTGCCGGCGCATTATAGGTTTGAGCAGTTTGCCTTTGGATTCGGCTTACAAGCGAGTATATACGGTTATAATGATCGTTGATTTTGATGACAGTTACATGCTTCATCGCATATAATGAATTTAAATGACGGCAGAAAAGAAAGACACCTTTTCTTTTACAGATTTTATCTTTACATACCGTATACAATAACAATATGGGAGTCTTTTACAATAAACGACGTTGATGGTGTTGTACATATTTGCAATGAAACATGGCAAAATATCAACAAATTTCATGCATTGTGATATGGTCTTAATCTTCCAGTGTTATTTATGATAGAGAATGATATTGAGTATAAGTAGTAAAATTTTACAAGTGGATAAAATGCTATTTGACATAATTTTGAGTTATATTGAAGTTGTATTTTCCTACAATAAACTCCAATTTAATATACAGCAAACTATTTTGGTAGCTTTCTGTTTTTTATTATAGGTTTTCCTATAGGTTTTGATAAACGTATGATCAACTCGACTTTACAAGTTATACAACTTGGTCATTTGCTCACCCTAAATCTTACTAATGCGCATGTATATGGAGCACGTGATCTATACATATTAACCACTTTAATTCCCCACCAGCCCAAGTAACAGTATGAATGATTTATTTGTATATCAGATATCGTGTTCAGCTTTAGCATTACTTCTGTCTCACTATGAGTAATTAGGAAAATATGAAATAGCTTATTGTTTCGAATTTAATTTGGTCTGTAATCTTTTTGCACTTTAAATCTCTCAATATAGCACTCAATGAAAGGAAAAAGAAAAATACTGGAATATAATAAATGATTCAAAGGAAGACAATTAGCGAGATGATAATTTTTATTCAGAGAAACTTAGGCAGGAATAATTGATTTCTGTAAATTCTCTCACGCCAGCTGTTTACAAATTATGCACTATTAATAAATTAAAAGATCGCCATGTTGTAGTCAGTGCTCCAAGGCACGGAATCAATACACACATATTTGTTTTTGCTACCTTATATTATTAGAGCGTTAATCAACGCATCAACATCCACGAGCGAAGATAATTTCAGGTTGTGTTTGTAAAGTAACTCTCCCTCACTGGCTTGAAAATGTAACGAGGTATGAAGTGAAAACAGGAGAAAGCATAATCAGAATATTAATCAATTCTACAGATACGAATATAAATTTTGGACCACTGACAATAAGCGTTGTTTTAGTCTTGACGTAGACATGATATTTTATTATTACATAAAGTGTAACACGTAGGCATGACAATCGAACATTAAAGTGTCTTTATAGAATTTTTAAGGTGCGTTTTTCTATTGACGATTACAGAACCTACAAAATATCAGTCTTCGGTACTACTTCGTTATTCTCATTTCACTTATTAATATGTGATTTCATCCAAGTTCCATATTGAAAAGTAGGCTCCGTGTCTCAGGTTTTCATATTTCCCTAACAAACAACCAATATTTGACAAACCGCTAAAATCTGTTAACTTTAACCAGCAGCTATTTCTGCTTAGTATGCTGCATACCGACGCTGAACATAGGACATCCATACCGACGCTGAACATAGGACATTCATAACAATACTGAACATAGGACATTCATAACAATACTGAACATAGGACATCCATACCGACGCTGAACATAGGACATTCATAACAATACTGAACATAGGACATTCATAACAATACTGAACATAGGACATCCATACCGACGCTGAACATAGGACATTCATAACAATACTGAACATAGGACATTCATAACAATACTGAACATAGGACATCCGTACCGACGCTGAACATAGGACATTCATAACAATACTGAACATAGGACATTCATAACAATACTGAACATAGGACATCCATACCGACGCTGAACATAGGACATTCATAACAATACTGAACATAGGACTTCCATAACGATACTGAACATAGGACATCCATCTTAGCATTCAAGATAACAAATTTTCAGATAGATGTGAGACCTCTAATAATCCATAGGGGCCAAATATATATGCGTCACGTACATATGCGTCACGCACCGGGGGTGGGGAGGGTTAGACTTGGGTGACGATGTGAGACGATGTAGGGGTAGGGGTTCCTGGAAAATGTTAAGTCACAAAAAACACCATATTCCAGAGAAAATGTAAACAATGTAGCAACGCTCTATCACCATGCGGGGAAAACATTGAGAAATAAATTCATTAGATGAGATATCTGCAACTTCATTCCTTGGACTGTAAGTCTTTTTCTTATCCTTAAGTTGTCTCTTTGGTATATATTTCCAGAAGACTAAACCCAGACTGATCAAGATATATTTTAAAGTATTAAATACTTCAGAACTTACTGTTGTATTGTTGTTTTTCTATATAAAGTGATTTCAAAGCAATTTTAATTTTGTAATTTTTTTTGGGGGGGGGGGACGGGGGTAGGGGTAAAGCTTTGTGACGTCATATATGAAGGGGTCTTTTTTTCGAATGTGACGAGGGGGTAATCCGCCAAAATTTGTGTAACGTCATATATCGGTGGCCCCTTAGCTTGTTGATTTGACAATGATTCATAGCAATTATCATGTAACTGAGTCAATATATAGATCATTAATAGGAACAATGATGGCTTGTGAACGTGAATGCATGGTTTACATTAAGGTGACCTTTCTCAAATGTTGAAGACTATTGTTAATAAACCTTCTTTTGAAAATACATAAACCTTCTTTTAAAAATACAATCAGACATGTTACTTTTCAGAACAAGCTTTGTTTTGCTGACCAAAGTCAGTCTGTAGAAGTCTATATAAGACGGTTTATAATTCCGTGTTATATATTAGATATTAGCAAAAGTCAAACCTTGTGTGATTATTTGATTTGAGTTATAGTTCCCTACAATAACACTGTCCGTCGGGAACTTTTATCTCGATTTATATAATGACCTATGTTAACCTTGCGCAAGCGTCTTAATGCTGTATGTTCAAAAAGGTATTGATTTCATGTCTCAAAGGACTGTTTCGGTAGAACTGAACAAATAGGATTCTTTTCAAATTGTGGACTCGTTTCCAGAGGGCCTGATGATTTATTGGTCAGACATAGCTGTTATAAAACAAATGCCGATTTTAATAAATCAACATGTCTGGTCAG
>JAECUM010030661.1:0-27559 GCA_016617855.1 Megalonaias nervosa | reverse complement strand
TGTAAGAACGAAAGCACCGCATATAAAAATGTTTGCACATCATATAAGGACGAAAGCACCGCATATAAAGAAGTTTGCACATCATATAATAACGAAAGTACATCATATAAAGAAGATTGTACATCATATAACGACAAAAGCATCTCATATAACGATGTTTGCACATCATGTAAGGTCAAAAGCACATCATATAAAGAGGTTTGTACATCATATAATAAACTGGATAATCTTAAAACAGCTCTGGCGTTCGATAGGCTGTAAATTAGATGTCTGATACCAATGGCGGCGTCGATAGTCAAGATGAGTTACTATGCTTCTTGCTATATTTTCCCGGGACAGGTACATAGGCAACGTACATGAATAAAAATAATCTTGTTAAGGTTCATCATAAATCGGGTCACTACCCCACGTTGGTTGTATGACTTCAAATGAGCACAGTAAAAAATGCAATTGAATTCGAACATGTAGTAGCGAGATTATATTAAAATAGGATAATTGCAAACAACAAAAAATATTTAGTAAAAGAACACTATAACACAATTTCTTTTTCTTATTAGTTTCTCAAAAACTACCATGCCCGCCCCCACCCCCAACCCACCCCTTGACCTGGAGGAAAAGATAGCAGAAGAAAAGTCGCAGGAAAAAAACATTCACAAGATAGAGATCAGTCATACGGATCATACCTCGACTGCATGTCGATTGCTGCCATTAGGACTACTTGGGCTATTTACGAGAAAAGGTTTGACCGAGATGGTCTGAAGGGTTCTCCTTTACTAATGATCACCTCTGTTCGTGTGGGTTAGAGTATCGGGTTTGTGGGATCGAGTATCGGGCCAATGCGGGTATAATAGAAAGCTTGCCAGCAGCTTCCGATGGATCGATGGTTCTTACTGGGTCCGAGGGTTCTTCCTCCACCAGCTTGGTAATAGCCGCCATGTATAACTTATCTTACGCTTAGAAATGGCGTTAAACCTCAAAACAACAACAACAACCACCAATCGCAGAAATATCTGAGTGAACTGAATAGATTCGGTTTCTTTCTTTTTGTGGAGAAATTTCCGGCAAAAAAATTAATGATTTTTCTGTAAATTACTGCGCCGACACTCGGGTCACAGTTATTACTTCCGGTTCAGTACGAATATAGTTCCAGTCTATCAGTATATTTTAGATTTTAAAAAAATTCCTCTCTCATTTTGGTGGTAACAGAAGAGTCAGATTTAGGTATTCCTGGTATTGATTTAAAACTAATTGTTTACTCTTTAAATTGTAGCAGTTTAGTGTTGTAGTCTGTGTGTATATCGGCGAAATAGCCCATTGATTAATAAGGCATGAAAGACAACAACTAATGTAATGTATGTGGTATGCCGCCTTTTGTAGTATTCAAAAATTGCCAAGCATACATTATGGATTTTAATTATGATATTAGCACAAACCATTACTTGACGAGTTATAATTGCTACATAGTTACTTTATATTTATTATAATTAATCATATAAATTAAAACAATGTGTACATTATACAAGTTTTTCGACTTATCTAAGGCTTGCAAAAATTGACTTTACATATAAGCTGCTACTAAGTCAAAAGAACTAACTCGTTTTAACTTAAGTAATTAAAACTTAAGAAAAATTCATATAAATGTATACTTAATAAAATTGTTTTCCTTGCCTTATCCCTTATAGTAATTTGTTAAAGTAAGCGTAAGTTGAAATATATGTATGTTTTAAATATTAGAAATAAATGTTATTTCTTAAAAACAAGGTAGGGGTTACATCCCAGTTACAATGGTGGTGGAATTTTTGTCTTTTATAGTATAATAAAGACAGTACAAAACACATTAATTTATATAACTTCTGAATGCGGTTTCATTAATTATTCTTTCCTGATTCAACTAAGAGAGACAAAAATACAGGACTATAAGAATAAAACATAGTATATCCAACCTACTCGAGGGAGCAAATGAATTAATATGTAATTATGTGTTGACTTTGGCCGATGAGGTTGTAAAAGGAATGTCGGATACTTTATGGCGGTGAGTAGTCAAATGGAAGAAAGAAGCATGGCATACATGTTACACACGTACACAAAAGTGGTGGAATGGGTCGGGGTGAGGAACGAGAAGCTGGGTTGGGCGACGGGATGGGCCGTCAGTGACCCAGAATCCCCCCCCCCCTTGTAAATCAGCAGCGGAGAGGGTGAACAGACCACTTTCTAAAAGAGTTCTTTTTTTGAAAATAAAGCTTCCTATACAAAATGAAAATACAAGGTCAATAAAGCCAAACCGAAGCCTCTAACCGACCGAGACTTTCTCTAAATTGGGTTAGCTTATTTGGTTATTTTATCTTTGACGTTTGTGTTTTCATTTTGTATGCTTGTTCGTTTACCCGTCGGACACTTCTCGAGGTCGTCACCCTCTCTGCTGCTATGTGGGTGTGGCTTAATTAAATCATTATTGTATCAATAATGGAATCTCACACAACTAGACTAGCTCGAGAGCGACTAGAGGCAATTAAGAAATATCTTCCAGTTCGTGATTCCTTCAAACAAAAATTATAAGAGCGTCAAGAGTCTCTGGCGGAATTTACAGAAGGTGCAGAACAATTATTTACACTGGTTTCGAAGGCTACCGTGGGTATTCATCCCACGTTAGAGCAAACCGCTAAAGCAACTGGAAAAATAGCAGAAAGAACTAAACAAACAAAAACAATTCTAACAGATCTTCCAGATGAAATAGGTGGTGCTACTTATCAACCACAAACACAAGAAGTACTTGAAGGTATTGACCGGCTTTGTTCTGAAGTAGCCGATGCAATAGATCGTATACCAGAACCAGAACCAGAACCTAAAAAACCATCAACCAAATTTACCAACGAATGTCTCAGGAGACTTCGAGAGAACCCCGTAGCGGTTGGAGCAGCAGGAGACTCCATTCGTAATACTTTATTAGAGCCAGAAACCTCTGATATTCTAGAATCAAAATGGCTTCCGTTCGTATTTCGAACGTTGCGTGGTATAAGCAAAATCAGCAAGAAACATAAGTCCGATTTTGAGAATTTCGAAAAACAAGTCAGTGAAGCAAGAAAATCGCCATTAATCGGAGATACATTATCGCCCAAACGATCATTATTCAGACGACCTCGTATTGAGGAACAAGAAGCAACTGGAAGTTGTCTGTCCAATGCTAGTGATTGGGTCACTCGATGAAGTGGCCTCACTGCCCCATGTCCCAATAACGTCCTAAAATTTTGATTGGCGGAAAACAAGCCGGTAATAATTCCCCAGAAATCATTAATGAAGCAGCTGCTATTTGTCAGAGATTATTTACAGGCGGTATCATGGACATTAATGTTTATCGGTCCTTCATTGATAAAATCGTTGATGATTATTACTTCAGTGAGTAAAGGTATACAATTAGATCAGTGACAAGAAAATAAGATGATTATACAAAATGCTCAATGTAGACCTGAAATGGTCAGGGTGATAAATTCGCGATTACCTACGTACAAAGCGATTTACGGGGATGGATTCAGTGATGTTGTTCGGGGTCTATTTAGAAGGATAGCCCCAAAAGCAATACCGATTGCAAAGCAACTGGGAATGAAAGCTATTGACGTTGTTCGTGATAAAGGTATTGGTGCTGTTGGTGATGTTGCTAGCAAAGCATTCTCAGCAATCAAAGATAGACTAGCACGATTAATACGCAGACCGCAAGTGGTCCGACCGCAGCCAGTAAAATTACACAGCACAGAAGTTATGCCTGCAAACGTTAGTAAAATAATAAATCAATCTGTGAATCAAAAACTAGCAGAGTTGGCTGGTGAAAAAAGAAAAAAATATAACTGCAAGTTTAATAGCGGGAAGTGGTCTTCATGTTAGACGACAACAAGTATAATAAAATGTTCAAACGTGTATCTGATCCAGCATTTGACATGGATGCGCCAGTTCTCAAAGATAAATCTGTGCGCGAATATCAATATTATTCTTATGACGCACGTGTACCTAACGCACGAGGAAAAAAGTGAGTTGTTAGTTCAGGATACAAGTAGATATTTCTTACCTGCTGAGGCATTCATTGAGATCGAAAGTAGACTTTTGAGAGCAGATGATACAGCATACGGAATTGGTGATCGAGTTGGTTTTGTTAATAATGGCGTCATGGCGTTATTTAACAGTACCACATACATGACTGACGGAAGAAATACTGAACCTTGCTTGGAAGACGTCAAAGTTGCCACGACGATACTTGGCCTTGCAAGATACAGCGATGATTACTCGAGATCAGCTGGTCCATCAACGATGTTTGCAAAGGATACAACTGATCATCCAGAAAATAGAAACGTAACACTAAATGCAGCTCGAACTGACGTTGCATCAGTGAATGAAAACTTCAACTTGGGATTCGCATCGCGTCGAACAATGTTGAACGGTGATGAAGAGTTCTCGTGTGTGATTCCACTATCACATATATTTGGATTCTGTAGTAATGTTAGAAAGGATATATTTGGCGCTAAACACACCGTGGTACTTGTTAGAAAAGCCACCGACAATGATGCAGTATGGCGTGATGCTGACGTTAATGCAGGTAAAGTAATACTAACAAAACTGTTGCAGTGGATGCCAGTAATGACTCCATCACTTGCCGAAGAACAACGGTTGCTCTCTTTTATGGATCAAGGTGGTAAATCAACATTGTCATGATTGACAATGACCACAGACAGTATTCAAAGTAATGTTGCTAGGTTATTCACATGGCAGATAGCATCACAGCAGGGGGTGTCAGCACCATGACATATATTCATCGCACTTCAGGAAAATGCAAGAGTAAATTCGCAGGAACGAAATCCAGTGGTGTTTGATACGCTTGGAGTTAGTGAAGTTTCTTTGAGGATAAATGGACTTCACGAACCTTCTGAAGAATTGTTGCTGAATCTTGAGAATAATCATATTGCACGTGCTTATCATCGGTTGATGACATTTATGGGGCGTGATCAGAATATTGATTCTGGTTTGCTGATATCTCAGCGGGATTTCACAACATTATATCCGATCTATTATTTCTCACTGGAACACTTGGATTTGTTCAGACAATCAGTTGTTGATATACACTTCCGAGCTCATGTAGCTCGACTACCCACTGGATGTTACAGAGGAATCGCTGATATACTCTCAGATAAAACAATGTTGCTTGAAGATGCTGGTGGACTAATGAGAGTCATTGATGCCCCAGTCGAAAACATGTAATTCGATCGCGAGCGATCAGTAATTAAATCGCTCATGATATTATAATGTCATATCATCATGTTAGTGTTACTCTGACTCCTGGTCAGATTAAAAAACTTAAACAGTATTAAAAGAGAACTGTGGAATAAAATATCACTAAAAAAGAACAAATCTAAGGTGGTCTGAATAAATTATCATTGTCAGAACTTCAACTCAGGCACTTCAATGAAGCCAAACGATCAAAGACCGGCGTACGACTTAATCTTTCTGCGGGCGCCATTAAAGACATCGCTAAGACGGGTGGTATATTTCCACTTCTTGCAGCTATGCCAGCGTTGATAGCCTCTGCAGCCCCAGCTGTTGCAAAGGCAGCTACACTTGGTGCTGTTGGAACTGTCGCTGGGATGGCATTAAAGAAAGCAACAGGACACGGAATATAAACTTCCAAAAACAAGGGAAAGGTCTAAGACTGCCAGGAACTCCCCATTCGTGGTACGGAAAAGGTTTAAGACTTCCCGGGACACTTCGTTGATCCTTCCTATATCCAATTTTGATTTACTCGATGCTGCTAAAAAACTAAACATCAAAGATTTCAGAGGTAATTTTATGCGTGATCAATTACCAAAACAACCAAACAATGTTGAAACCGGTATCATTAATCTCGATGGAAGTTCTGGTCCAGGTACTCATTGGGTTGCATACGCAATTGATCCACGTAGAGTTGTTTATTTCGATTCGTATGGTTTGACGCCACCAAAAGATTTTTAAAATATGTTGACAGACTTCAAAACATTCAAACAGACAATAATCGATCCGCCAACATGTGGCCGTGAAGTAATTGCTGTACTCGACACCGTGTCAAAGTCCCTAATACCACCTCATAAAATCGTGCACGAGTATACCACCAGCAGGCATAGCCGTCCACCGTCGTTTTAAACAGGCATTTGTAAATATAATGGTAGACATTTACGGAAGATCTGCTCGGAGTTTTACTCAGGGCAAACCTCAAGGCGACTTATCCAAATATGCAACCCTTGACCAGGTCAAGAATGAACTCGCTGATCTTTTAAGTCTCGCAAATGAGGACCTAAATGAAGCCGTTGTTTTTCAGGATAAACAAGGACGATTAAAGACGAGCAATATCCTGCTGACATTATTATTCTGCGAGTTCCAGATGCGACCGAAGATAACTTAGCCGTATTTACTAAAAACGGTAAAATTAAAAACTCTGAGGAATCAGTCATAACACTCATGGGAGAAATTGCTGGACGTATCAGAAGAATTGGAGATATTATGTATGGCGATCTCAACATGAGTAAAAATACAATTATCAATGTGAAAGAACCAAAATCAGACGATGATGTGGCGACAAAAAGATATGTAGACAGCAACAACAACTCTATCAGAACTGAGATCGATGATCGTTTACTATCTGCCGGTGATACAATGACTGGTTCTCTCAACATGGCTAATAATAAAATTACTGGTTTTAGAGAACCAGAATCAAACGATGATGCTGCAATGAAAAAATATGTCGACAATAGCAACATCTCGATGATGACATCGTTAATGACAATCAATAATGGAATGACCACACTTAGATCTGAATTTTCTACTCATGTAGCCGCGTTTGTAAATTTTCGTAGAAACACAAATAGAGCTATTAATGAATTTTTTGGAAATCCAGTGGTTATTGATATTAAACTCTCTGAAAATCAAAAAGATCACCGATGGTGTAGTACATGCAGTAGCGTCTGGATCAGCATTATGAACACCACTCAATAAATCCATTAAACATCGCGCTGAGGTTACTGGCATATACAGTTTCTCAGTACTCGGCGCTACAACATTTATAATATCTACCACAATTTCACGGCGTTATCCACTAACTGGATCTTCTGGATCTATGTTAGTGATGTTGGAGCAAAACGATGATGAAACATATGCGGTGGAACCCGAAGAAAAAAACTTAGGCTTGTTGTACTATTGATGTCTTGAATTAGTCGCTAAACTACCACCTACTTAAAATATAATGAACGCCCCAATCAACGTTCAACGTTTTAGATACGAGCAAGTGTGTTCGTGGCATACCAACTGAAAAATATCATCGACAAGTATGTAGTAAAACAAAAAAAAAAAAAAATACCGCAGACGTGTCGTTCTTACTGATATATATAGAATCTATGTTGGGGTTTAGATGGAGACAAGGAAATCCTAGTCCAGAGGTTACATTATTTGTCTCCCCACGAGGCTTGACATATAATGTAACCCCGCGACTGGGATTTCCTTTTCTCGGTCCAAATCCCAGCGTAGATTCTTTTTTTCACCCAATATTTTCCTTTAAAGTTAAAAAGAACTCCTCACTTGTGCAATATAGTTCACGCGCAAATGTTTACATGCGTGCATTAATACAAATACGTTAATGAAGACTGTGGTGTGACCGTGTCATCAAAAGTACACAGTTTATATGCGTGAGCAAAGAAAAATAACAACATAAAACGTCGCATAGTAATGAGGTATTATCACATTTAACATATGGAAATTATATGAAATTAACAATAAATAATTAATATTTATTACAAGAAACTGTTTCATTTTCATCAGTTCCAATTTTGAAAAGTTATATTGTAAATAATTAAACGATACTGGGTACTCAGCTCTACTGTAGTTATACTTAGTACAAGCTGTAACGAGGAGTAACATGTTGCATTAGATTATTCATGGGTAATTAGAGATCTGTGTCACTATCGTATATAACTCTCCTTTTCTTTGGAGGAGGTGAAACTGTTTGTGACATACTTGTGTTGTCCTTAATATTGGTTGTAAAATTATCCCCGTGTATAAAATACCCTCTAAATACGGACCCCAGCGGATAACCATGTGCTAAACTTTCAAGTTCATGGATTCTTGAAAATGTATTTTTCTGTTTTGGAAATATCGCAAGTGCTACAGTGAAATTTGCTTATGGATTAATGTGCTGACGGATAAATGATTCCTTCTGGCTGGTAAGTGCATTATTTGTTATTAAATATCGTAGGTATGTTTTTGATTCAACTGGGGCACAATGAAGATACTTAACAAAATTAGAATAAAGCATGTTTGACAGAACACATTTCTGTATGTTACTAAGTTTTCTATAGTTGTTAAGAGAGTTGGGAGGCTATAAAATGTATAGGTATATAGTCTGTGTGCATAGATCAGTGTTTTCTGTCATAGTTCATTTCACACAGCATTGAGAATTTTGTCCTATCTGTAGCACAGTCAATTTTCAGGTCAGCGTCATTAAAAGTAGCTAACAGTATATAATTTGTTTCACACGAAGTATTTAAAACTAGTTAGGTAGCTTTAGCTACATTTAATGACGCTGACCGGAAAATGTACTGAGCTAGGCCTGCATATAGGATAAAATTGACCTTGCTGTGTTGAACGAACTAGCATAATACTAAAAAGCTCAAAATCGGTCATCGTGTGCGTGTGTGTCTTTGTCTCTCTCGAAATGTTTTTGTATGGTGTTCTCAAAGATGGATTGACCTTAAGTTACTATGTTTTTGTTATATATTTTGTTGTTGTTGTTTGATTTTAGAACAATTACGTCAGGTACAGCAGAAGACAACAAGGTCATCGGCGAATTGTCAGCGTCATACGTGATAGCACCAGTGATAGGAATTGGTGTCACCGCTGTAAGCGGTGTTGCTGGCATTCTTAATATCATCGCAAAAGAAATATCCACGTGCGCGGTTGATGAATTATACGAATACACAGTAAAGTTGCATATGGCGACGCTAGCATACTCTAAATTATCTTCGTTGATATCATCAGGTCTCAACGATGGAATAATGTCAGATCAGGAATTCGCAGAAATGATTAAGATTTACCATGAGGCAACGACAGTGACTTCGACTTCGTCAGAATCTACGAAAAAATCACTGATTTAAAAATTCAGGAATTAAATAATAATGTCGTCATCGCAAGGATTACTACAACAGATCGTTGCTAATACAACACCGTTGAAAACCACAATGATATCAGCAAGCTCAACCTATCCTGAGTTCAGCGTTAGCTTTCCAACTGCGATTCCATCGAAAGAAATAGCACTAGCACAATTACGAATATATCACAGCTGGCCAAATATTAGATCAAAACCATTCGGTGGGTTGCAAGCAAATGATTCACTCGTATTTGCGCATAAGAGTAAACCCGATGGAACCCCCGATTGGCAAGTTGTGAGTATATCTACAGGCAGTTACCAAATCGAACAGATCAACGATGAGTTCCAGCGCAGAAACAAATCTATCACAGGAAAAGAATCCAAAATAGCTATCACTGTTCACGAACCAACACTACCAGCCGCGATAGAAATAAATTCACTCGACTACACCGTAGATATATATCAATCATCGATCAAAACCGTATTAGGATGGCCAGAGATAGCACCTGTTCATCAAGCACCACCAGAACCTAAACGTATCGAATATTCCACGGACAAACAAATATTTTTAAAGATTACAGAATATCGAAAGAAATATCCATGGAAATACGTGGAAACACGGGTAAACGTTGAATTACTTTATTTTATTTAGTCTGAAGGTGAAAGGCTTCCTAAACTAGGAAGAACTATATATACTATTGACAAGGATTATAATATATTCATCGATGAAAAATTTATTAAAGAATTTTCCGACGCAAATAAACCTGAATACTTTTGACTACTCGGTAAATCTATTTTCCAATATAGCACAATATTACAACGATGATATAAAACAACAGATCATCGCAACGATACAACATCTAAACCAAGTTAGATTAGATCTCACTTTTATTAATCAAATTATCGTCGAAACAATGAAAATCACCGGTGATGAATTTGTCGAGCCTGAAAATAAAATAACACTTAAGCAATTGTTTCTGGATCACTATAAAATAACCGATGCAGAATTACGAAGATTTTATATACCCGGATTTAACATTTTCGAGCTGTGGAAAACCGTCAATGATCTTACCTACGAAAATTTTCCCAAAGTCGTTGAATCATGGAAAAAAATAGCCCCTTCTCCAAACATTCTCAGACACAACTGTGATCCATACGGTGGAGGCCGCCAAATTTCACCAGGTGTTGTTAATATCACATCAACGATCGCAGTCAATCTTGTGTGTGATGCAATTGATGGAAGTTATCAAGTAGACCTTAAAAAATCAAGTCAGGCTCAGCAGGGATACATTTTATACACATTTATGCCTCAAGCACCCCCAGTATTATTGTTGTATTAGAACCCGTTAATCCGGTTTATCTGCGATGTCATAATCCACTGTTATCACGGATACATTTCAAACTTACTGACCAAACCGGACACCTTCTTCATTTAAGGAAAGAATTTTTGGATATAAATCTGTATGTACCTTCGTAGAACGTCATCGTAAGATCTACGATCATAGATCTTCATCGTAGATCTAAAACGCCAAGATCAGGATTTTGTAAAATCGAAGTTCTCACAAACAATTATTTATGTGGTATTACATATGTACCAACACGTAAGAGTTTTGTATACAACAAAGAGGTACTCGAAAGTGCAGTCAGAACAATCAAGACACTTCCACACACAGAAAAAGTTAGTGTTAATATAATTATTGATGAATACGCGATGAAAAATTTGTGTTATCGCAGGAGCAGTTAAATGAGCGCAGCGAAAACATGTTATTACGGTTGTATGTGATAGAGATCAGATTCTGAATTATGCATATCCTTGCACTGAATTTGATCAACTTAAAAAAATAATCTGATTCTGAATAAATATTATTCTCAGAATAAAAATAGATATTATAATCTGATTCTGAAAATAAAAGTAAAAAATAAAGGCTAATTTTCTTCTGTTTTAATGGGTATATTACCCATAATTATTAAGATTATCAAATAATTTCATCAAATTGATGGGTATATTGCTCGAATTAAATCAGATTATTAACCAATTTCATCAAACTGACGGGTATATTGCCCATAATTTTTCAAATTAATAGTCAAATTCATCAACGATTTATATTTCAAAATAATAATATCCTTATTAATATTTTTTCAGATTATCAAACAATTTCATCAAATTGATGGGAATATTACCCGTAATTTTTCTAATCACCAACTAAATTCTTCAGATTATCGACCATAAATAAAAAATAAATATTATACTCTGATTCTGAATAAATATTATTATCAGAAATAAAAAATAAATATTTGTTATTATAGTCAGAAATGAATTATTCTCCCTTGACAGAGTACTTTCACTTTGTTAGCTGTTACCAGTGACGTTGTCACTACTTTCACTTTCACAATCAGCACAGTCACTGGTGACAGCACTTTTACGATGGATCGTTTCACGCAATGACGAAGTCGTTGACATAATCTTTCTCAACTGTTTTACACAAGCATTCACAATCCTTTTTGTTTCGTATTCGTGAGACAATTCTGATCTAATTTTCCCAATCGCGTGTGCGAGTGGAACGAATTGTTCAACTTGTTTATCTTCGACTGTCACCAACATAGACTGCTGAATCAACGTAATGAATCGGTATTCAGCTGGTAATGTATATCTATCTTCAAATTTTCGTTGTTGTAATGATTCAAAATCACAAATAATTTTTTCAGGATTAAGTTGATCAGAAATTGTTATATCATCATGTTGTAATTTTTGAATTGTAGAAATAATAACATTAATATTTTCGTAATTCATTATGTAATAAATATCTGCTTAAAAGAATATTTCTCAACCAAGAATGTATAAGGACGACATAACACATATATACAATCTTAACTATTATATACAGTATACACAATTTTACGTCCAACAGGTATCTGCATTGATTAAGCGCAGACAAACACACACAACCCCATACGTACCTGTTCACTCCCCAGAATACACCTGTGGAATGACTACGGATAAAAATTCTGCTTGTCTTTTATAGCGCTATAACACCTACGCGGAATTTCCAGAACGGTTTGGAACATACGTAATTTGAGTCATTTTGGAAACTTCTAGAACGGTTTGGAACATACGTAATTTCAGTAATTTTGGAAATTCCGCGTAGGTGTTACAACGAAATAAAAGGCGGCCAGATTTTTATCCGTAGTCATTCTATAAGTGTATTCGTGGGAGTGAACAGGTAAGTAAAACATTTATTGAACTTAATGTGAAGTATTGCCTGAAAGACTGGAAAAATAATTTTTTTGTAGATATCGTCACCATGACACTAAAGATTTTGTTTTGTCTTCTAAAGAGACTTCACCACGTAGATTTTTTATTCAGGAGTGGCAGCGTACTTAAATGTTATTAGCTGATTATATTTCTTTGAATATGCCGATCTGTATATTTTATCCGCGACACGTTGTACTGAAGGTGTGACAATATCAAAATATTTTCCAGCTGCATTCATTGATTGGAGTATTATTTCTTCGCCAGTCTCCACGTTCACAGATTTAACAACTCTTCTTTTAATCTTTTTTGGTGCTTACCAGTTTTACCAAATTTACAATATTGACTCTGTGTAATAGTTTGTAAATTAATCAGGGAATAATCCTTTGGATCTGAATTAATATCATCGATCACATGTCCCTTTTCAATTAGTACGTGAAAACACTCGTAAGTAAATTTAAGACATAAATATCTTTCTTTTCCAACAGTAAATCTGAAATAACCAGCATTATCAACAACACCGACCGGATTTTTAGTCAACAGTGCCTAATTACACCATCACGAGATGCCTCATAATTCTTGATGATGGGATGCTTCACAAATTTATTTTACTCCATTTATAATAATAATATTATTATTATTTGTTTAAATTATTATTTTGAAAATCTGGCGAGATAGCCTTCAGCGCTTTTTATACCAACAACGTTGCTGCCGGTGTTACTTTTTATCATAATATCGTTTCAGCTCTCTGTATTTTTTACCACCACATTACACACACAACTGAATTTCTCCTCTAACCCCAACACCATATTTCAAATACGGCTTTGGTCCTAGACTCTCTCTTCACACGCTTTGCATGTGATATCCACAGAATTCATTTACGCAAACTTTGTTACAAGGAGTTTGTGAGCCAATCATCAACCAGTTTCAGAGATTCTTTGCTTGCATCATTATATATTATAAACTAAACTTCAATTTAAATATTTGCCTTAATTATAACAATGGAGGAATTTACGAGATTATCTAAAATCAAGCCTTCTCAAGCTAGATTCGATCTTGACAGAATGCACCGCCTTGGCAAAGTCAAGGACAAGTTAAAGTCAACAAGCATAATATCGCTTATGCCGAAGGATGATACTCTAATCAATCACATCCGTGAAGCCAAGGAGAAATTTCGCTACGATGGCGCGGCTCATGTGTGGTCAACATTCAGAACCGTGCGCGCGACACCGAAGGTGCTGCCCGAAGGTGTTGTTGATGCTACAATGAATGACCAACAAGCAGCGACAATTATTAATTATTTCGACAAACAAAGATACTTTTTATAATAAAATTTATTGTGGCGACAGACGACACCTGGATTATCCGTGACAAACGTGACCCTGTTCGATTACATCACATTGCAGATATTGCAAAGTTAAGTAAAAATTTCAAACCAGGAATGTTGACTGATATTGACAAACCATATTATGAACGAGAGTATCCTGTGACGGCAGTTGTTTATGCGATATATCCGCTAAATGATAAACTTAGCGTTGATGATTTCAAACCGATGAAATTTTCGATGCTGAACTGTGTAGCTGAGCGAGTTACAGAACATTTTATAAACGCAAAATGAGGAAATGGTTTAACGGATTTACGACGTAAAATAATAAATGAGTGGACTGACCGTGTCATGGAACGTGGCGCTACGATCAACGACGTTGCCGAGCTTGAAAAAAATTAAAATTTCCGATAAGGGTGAAAACAATAACCGACGAGATTTTGTACGAATCAAAATATAAATCAAAGGGAGCTTCGATAGAAATCATTGATGAGAACGTGCACGCGTGGACGAACGATGTAATAATATTTCCACGAAATAGAACTGTTAACTTTTATGACGGTGATATTTTTGATTTTATAAATGAGGGTAGTAAAAGTGATCCTGTAACTGTATAGTTGTTTCAAAGTTCAGAATCTGTGAACTATGATCAGTTTGTACGACCTAATGGGGATATTTATCGTACAATCCCTCCACAAGGAAATGAAAAATCTTGCTTTGAAATATACCGATGATGCTGAACAATTATTCAGTAATTGTTGTACCGTTCCTTCAGTTGCTGATCACTTTGCTCAGGAGAAAAATTCATGGTCACTGACAGAATCTGAATTTCTTGAAGACGTCCAACATAGTTGTGTCGAATACGGACACGGCAGATTGTGGAATACTAAATACGATTGTAAGGATGTTATCTCAGTTAATATGATTGCGTGTTATTCTGGAAGTTTTCTTGGAATGGGAGAGTCTTCTGAATATTTTAAGAGATTTGGACATCCAACACATGAAATGACCAGAGTTGCGATAAATGGACCCTTATCAAATTTTGATCTGACTGGATTTGCATATATTGATTCGTTTTCGTTCACGGAAAATCTTCATCCGATTGTTTATGTTTGGTTTGGGCATCATTTTTCAGAAAAATGTTGGGATCCAATAGTGCTATTACAATATATGCTTGATGATGGAATTTTAGTATCGTTAAATTTAAGTGAAGCAATAATATCGTATCGTCCACAGAAACAAGTCTGTCTGCCTGTTGTTGAAAGATCTGTTCCTGACGAAATCTTTGAGCGTAATCCCAATGAAATTGAATATGAAAATGAACTTGCAAAGGATCTCGGCAGAAAAATAATTGGAAAATTCACACAAGGAAGTTCATGTGGTCATTATCGACATTGTACAAGATTAATCATAGACGATGCCGACCTCCAGTTTATAATTACTGATAACTCGATTTTATAATTACTGATACAACAGAGAAAGGCACATTTATAAATCGAAATAATGCTTGTCAGACGTAACTAAATTAGGAACCAATTGTGAGCTATACTAATGGTGACTCACAGCAGTGTACTCATTTAAGATCTTCGATGTTAGCATATGTTTCGATAAATTTATTATCGATGATAAACAGATTTCCTGATACCGCTATTAGAGTTGCCACAGATTCATTTTGTATAAATAAGAAATATGCGGATTTGTTAAAGATTGGTACCGATGCATCATGGGGCGAATAGAGAATAAAACGAGAAAAGATACTTAGTTATTCTGAATCAGCCAACGTTGAAATTAAGGATATATACCACAAGAATAATCGAATGTCACAGTTATCATCAGCACCATCGGCATATGATCCTGTGGCCAGACATAAAACCGTTTATCTTAACGGGTGCGGTGTTTCTAGCAAAACAACGCGTGCGATTGAATTATTCCTGAACCGTTGTTCAGGGAATCTTGACGTGGTTGTTTTGACACCTACACAAATTTGCCAGAGAAATGAGAGAACGTGGAGTAAAATTTCAAACTTATCATAGTTTCTTAAGATGGTGCGGACACGGAAGGACTCCTGAACGAATGGGTAAAAATATATTCCTAAGATCATTATTTGGGAAGAAATATGCACGGTGTCGCTGGAGACATTAAAAAATATTTCTTGATTGGTTATTGACAAAGAATGCTGCTGTGATCATGTGTGGTGATCATGGTCAACAGCCGCCTTTTGTTGGATCATCTCTGCATGAATAGCTGAAAACGCTTGTACTTTATCATGAGGAAATAAATGATGATTTCCGAGCGCTTAATACAGAACTAAGAGAATTTAAGAAATTAATCAGACTACAACCAGATAAAGTTCAGTGTGAAACAATGCGTAAGATAATTCCGGAAACACGTGTAATTGATTTTTGGAATTTATGGAGACCAAATGATTTGATAGCTGAAAGTCGGAAGATAGTTCGTGATAGACTTCAACAACAATTATTTCTGTTACATCAAGAAAAATTTTGAAATCTACCTGTACAATTGTGTTATCGCCCTGCAGATACGCGACAACAGAACATCGATGTTGAAATTCCTGGAATTAATGACAAACAAAATCTTGTACTAAATGATATTGTTTCAGTTCCTGCCAGTGCTGTTCAGAGCGCGTTAACGATGGACAAAACTCCATGGACTCTAGGATATGCTATAACGATTCATTCGTCACAAGGATTAACTATTTCCGATACAAATATTTGGATTGTCGATGATCGTATTGAGTGGTCAAATTTAGTTTATCTCGCAGAACCTCGAGTCAGAAGAATATCTCAGCTGCAGAGGGTTATCATAGACTTCACAGTAAATAATAATCAAAATACCGGCGACACCGATGATGTAGTAAGAAAACACTAGCTAGTTATAAGCAATATGACAAAATTAAAATAAAAAATAAGCGCGACTTTGATCTCGATGCTAAATTTATCATGACACTGAAACGACAGAATAATCATTGTGCGAGCTGTAACTCTGCAATGTTTTGGCAGCATTTAAATAATAATCCAAGACAGTTTACAGTAGATAGAATTAATAGTAGTCTTGGTCACACACGTGAAAATGTGTTGCTGACCTGTCTTGAATGTAATCGACGTCGGGGCGCTGGTACACTGCTTTCACAAAAGTGAAGGCGGTGGTAAATGTGTATCCTCAGGAATTACTTGTAATTGTTTACGTACAAATCCACGTTGAGGAGCAGTTGAATCTAGTCTGTAAATTGCAGGTCTACCCGTGGATCTTACCACGCTGAAAATTGTATGTGTGGTCACACTCCAAATAGGATCAGTCGCTCTTTTTTAACCACCTTCAAGTTCACCAAGTTCATATAAATATCTTACAGTTACATTACCTAATACTGGTTGTTTTGAGGAAGAGTCACGTCGTTGTACTGGTATATGTTTTTTTGTGATCGCGCTGATGGGTTTCATATAAGTTCCACGAGTAATTTCATTATTTAACGCAGCTATCACACTTGGTATTCTTGCAACCCATTCACGAGATCTTTTGTCTTTCTGAACTTTATTTAGGGATATTTCCTGCTCATAATGATATCCAAACAATCGCTCAGCAAGTGTTCGATTAAGTAGCTCAACGATTGCCTGATCGCGATGAATTGCGGTATGTCATCGTCTGATTTTGGCGTTATGTTGTTTCATCAGAAATGATACTGCACCACGAAATTCATTGCCAGGATCAACCTGTAGCAACTGTTGCCATCGTAGACCACCTTGTGGTCCGGATCCTCGTTGATAAATTCGTTCAATAGCGGATACAACTTCAGCCGCTGTTTTAGTTTATAGCGGCTCAGCAGCAGGGAGGGTGAACAGACCACTTGTCTGAATTGTCATTTGTCTAAAACATAAGGTTCCTACGAAGGCTGAAAAAACAATGTCAATAACGTTAAACTGAAGCCTCTAACCGAGATTATTTCCATATGATGGAAAACAGATAATAAATCGTTTGGGTTAGTTATTTTTGTTATTTTATTGTTGATTTTTTGTTTTTATTTTATAGTGTGTTTCGTTTACTCGCCGGTCAGTCAATATTGGTTGTTTTCCACCCTCCCTGCTGCTATAATTAACCAAAGACTTTATCCAGACCTATAAGATATCTGGACCTTGGGTCATGTAGATTTATTGTTATAAATCCGAACGGAATAGCTTGTGTTTTTGAAAAGAAGTTTTTAAACTTGATATATCCCCTGAACACCAAGTATAATAAATATTTTGTAAGGTATAATTATCTACTCCATTAAACACGACTAAAATATTACAGTTATCTCTGATAACTTAAGGTATTTGTGTATATCGCTGAGTAACATAGATCACGTCAGTATTTTTATGTCTACCTCGTGTAAATATTCTAGCTGGATTTGATTGTTTGTCCAGCATAACGTCATCGTACAAAACTAAATTATTAATAAATCCATCTAGGTCATCTACAGATGGGGCTTCATCAATATCGGTAATAAAGTCAACAACATCATTGCCGTTTTCGTCCAATAATTTTGCATTTTCATTAAAATCTTTAAGTATTTCGTAACACCTCTGATCATCTACAGATGGTGCTACAAAATATAGTTTATCCCACTTCAGCCATCTCATTATTAGATTAAGCAATAATTGTGTTTTGCCTGATCCAGATGGGCCTTTTATAATCATTCTGATAGAATTCGGTAGCGCTGGATGGTGCTTTACTGGTTCTTGTTTTCGTGTCGCAGAAAAGTCAATTATATCCATATAATAAATAATATGAATTTATATTGCGTTCGATGCAGAGCACCTACGTCCACCACTGGATTAACAACAATAACAACAAAAAATAAAAGACGTGCAATTACAGGCAAGTGTGTGAAATGTGGTACAAAAAAATACAAATTTATTTCATCAAAGACAGGTGGAGATATCGCTGCTTCATTAGGGAAATTACCAGGAGCTCCATGGGCTAAATACCCAGGTGAGAAACATCTTCATGGATATAATTATTGTGGTCCTGGAACTCGACTTGATATCCGACTTGATGATCAAGATCAACCAAGACTTGGAGAGTATCCAATAAATAAGATTGATCAAGCGTGTCATGTTCATGATGTTGCGTATAAAAGTAAAGATTTACAACAACGGCATCTCGCAGATGTAAAATTGATTCATGCGTTAAATTCTATACCCAATAAATCTGTCAGAGAAAAACTCGCTAGTTTTCTAAAAAAACTGCCATGAAAGGTAAAATAATGTTAGGGGCTGGTAATTAATTATATAACTATTATAATGGAATCCATTCATTATAGCCCAAGAGGATACTGGAGGGGCAGAGCAGCGATTAGTAAACTTGCTGAAGCAGCAAAAGTCTCACGTTCTGTTGCTGCAAATTGGTTAGCACGACAGGCAATATGGCAAATTTATCTACCACCGCCTAAAAAAATTCAATATGCACATTTTGATGTCAGCACCCCTAATGAAGTTCATCAAGCAGATATTTTATTTTTACCACACGATACTATTAAAACACGTAGACGTCAATCACGCACATACAAATACGCATTGACTGTCGTTTACGTTGCAAGTAGATATAAAGAAGCTGAACCATTATCAACAAAGAGAGCATCTAAAGTTGCATCTGCGTTTGAGCGAATTTATCAACGTGGTGGTCTACGATGGCCACAATTATTACAAGTTGATCCTGGCAAAGAATTTCTTCGTGCAGTATTATTGTTGATGAAGAAACATAACGTTAAAATCAGACGAGGACACACTGAAATTCATCGTGATCAGGCAATCGTTGAACGATTTAATCGAACACTTGCTGAGCGGTTATTTGGATATCAATACACAAAGGAAATATCTACTGACTTTAAGTCCGGTGGGAGATCTCGTGAATGGGTTGCAAGGTTACCAAGTGTGATAACTGCATTGAATAATGAAATTACTCGTTCAACTTCCATGAAACCTTCTAATGCGATTACAAAAAAATATATACCAATACAACGACGTGAATCTTTCTCTCAACCAGTATTAGGTAATGTAACTGTAAGATATTTATATGAACCTGGTGAACTTGAAGGTGGTAAAAAAAAGAGCAACCGATCCTATCTGGAGTGTGACTACACATACAATTTCTAGCGTGGTAAGATCCATTGGTAGACCTGCAATCTACAAACTGGATTCTACTGCTCCTCAACGTGGATTTGTGCGTGAACAATTACAGGTAATTCCTGAGGATACGAAATTACCACCACATACAATTACATAACCAGAACCTCTACGTCGATTGCATTCAAGGAAGGTCAGCATCACATTATCACGTGTATGAACAAGATCACTATTAATTCTGTCTACGGTAAATTGTCTTGGATTATTATTCGAATATTGCCATAACATTATTGTGTTACAGTTTGCACAACTATTATTCTGTTGTTGTTTTAGTGTTATAATAAACTCAGTATCGATATCAAAATCACGATTATTTTTTTTGTCACATTTTTTATAACCAGATAGTTTTTTTCTTATTATGTCATTATTAACAGTTTGATCATTATTTCCTGTAAAATTTATAATAACCCTATGTAATTGAGATATTTTTCTAACCCGAGATACTGCGAGATAAACTAAATTCGACCATTCGATCCGATCATCTACAATCCAGATATTTATATCTGATATTGTTAACCCCTGTGAAGAATGGATCGTTATAGCGTATCCTAACATCCATGGAGATTTATTCATGTTTAATGCGCTCTCAACAAGATTAATATCGACTAAAATAATATCATTCAAAACGAGATTTTGTACCCCACCACCAGGAATTTCAACATCAATATTTTGTCGTCGAGTATCTGCTGGGCGATAATATAATGGTACAGGTAGATCTGAAAATTTTTCTTTATGTAACAGAAATAATTTCTCCTGTAGTTCATCACCAACTATCCTTCTACTTGCAACTATCAAATCAGCAGGTCTCCATAAATTCAAAAAATCATTCATATTAGTTTCTGGAATTACTTTACGCATTATCTCACATTGTATTTTATCTGGCTGTAGTCTGATTAACCTTTTAAGTTCTTTCAGCGGTTCATCAATAGCTCTATGGTCATCATTTATTTCTTCATAATAATCTACATTATTCTTCAGCCATTCATGTGGTGACTGTCCAATAAAGGGTGGTGGTTGACCATGATCGCCACACATAATTACAGCAGTATTTTTTGTCAATAACCAATCAAGAAATGTTTTTAATATTTCTAACGACACCGTCTCTACCTCGTCCCAGATAATATATTTAGGTATATATTTCTCACCCATTCGTTCAGGAGTCCATGTATCTAAGCACCATCTAAAGAAACTATGATATGTACATGATTTTACTTCTCGTTCCTTTATTTCTCTGGCTAATTTATGTGTAGGTGTCAAAACAATTATATCTGAACTATTATTCATGAATGATTTAATCGCACGTGTTGTTTTACCTGAACCAACGCATCCGTTAAGATAAACAGTCTTATGTCTAGCCACAGTATCATATACAGATGGTGCTGATGACTTTGATACTTGATTATTATTTTTGTAATATCTTTCCTTAATTTCAACGTCAGCAGATTCAGAATAACTGAGTATATTTTCTTGTTTTATTCTCCATGATCCCCATTCACCATTACCAAGTAGCGGTTTTAACAAATCCGTATATTTTTTATGTATATAAAACGAATCCGTGGCAACTCTGACAGCGTAACGAGGAAATCTATTTATCATAGACAGTAGATTTATCGAAACATAGGCTAGCATTGAAGATCTTAAATGAGTAAATTGCGGTGAGTCACCATAACATAGCTCACAATTGTACCTAGTTTGGTTCCGTCTGATAGATAATCATTACATCGGCTTATAAATGTGTTTTTTCCGTTGTATCAGCGATTATAAAATCGAGTTCAGCATCGTCCATAATCAATCTTGTACAATGTCTTTTATGATCATATGCTCCTCCTTGAGTAAATTTACCAATTATCTTTCTACCGAGATCTTTTGCGGCTTTCTCATCATGCTCATCTCTGCATTTACGTATATTATTAGTAATTTTAATAATGTCATCTTCATTGAGATCAGGAAATTCTCTCCTGGCATCATCGATATTAAATCTATCCGGTTCTGGTAACCAAACTTGCTTCTGTGAACTATACGATATAATTGCCTCACTGACCTGTAATCATAATAAAATTCCAGCATCAAGCATATATCGCAATAGTACTATTGGAACCCAAAATTTTTCTGAAAAATGTCTTCCAAACCAAGCATAAGTAATCGGATGGAGATCTTCTGTAAACTCGAATGATTCTATATAGGCAAATCCGGTTAAGTCAAAATCTGGTAAAGGTCCGTTTATCGCAACTCTGGTCATCTCATGTGATGGATGTCCAAATCTCTTAAAGTATTTAGAACATCCTCCGTATCCAAGAAAACTCCCAGGATAACATGCTACCATATCAACTGAGATAACGTCGTTATACTTGTATTTAGTATTCCATAATCTACCGTGTCCATATTCTATACAACTTTTCTGGATATCTTCAAGAAATTCCAATCGTGTCGGTTTCCATAAATTTTTCTCCTGAGCAAAGTGAGCAACGACTGATGGAACGGTAAAACAATTATTCAGTAATTGTCTAACTTTGACATCGTCAGAAGTATATTTTAGCGCAACATGTTCAATTTCTACATGAAGAGATTCTGTACGATAAATATCACCATTAGGCCGTACAAACTGATCATGATAATCATATTCTGAACTTTGAAATAACCAAACAGACACAGGGTCACTGTTACTGATATTTTTTGATAAAATCAAATATATGACCATCATAAAATTTAACCGTTCTGTCTTGTGGAAATATTGTTACAGCATTAGTCCATGCATGTGCATTGTGATCAATAATATCTATCGAAGCTCCTCTTGATTCATATTTCGATTTATATAAAATCTCTCCTGTTAACGTCTTCACTGTCATTGGAAATTTTAATATCTTTCCCAGCTCAGCAACATCTTTAATAGATGCTCCAGTATCCTTGACTGATTCTGCCCACGTATTTATTTTTTTACGTCGTAAATCTGTTAAACCATTACCACGTATCGCGTTTGTGAAGTGTTCTGTTACCCGTTCAGCTACACAGTTTATTCTTGACTCTGACAGTCTCATCGGTTTGAGATCCCCAACGTCAGGTTTATTATTATTCAGCTGATATATTGCATAGACAACCGCAGTCACAGGGTAATCTCGTTCATAACACGGTTTGTCAATACCAGTCAACATTCCGGGCTTGGATTTATTACTCAAGAGAACAATATTATTTCCTGACTGTATGCGGACTGGATCACGCTTGTCACGGATAATCCAAGTATCGTCGTCTGTCCTTACAATAAATTTTATTAAAATGAAATATTTTTGAACAGCAAGGTGGTTAATAATCATTCTTCCTCGTCTGTCATTCATTATAGTATAGACAATATTTCCGATCTTAAATGTTGACCACACATGAGCCGCACCATTGTCACGAAATTCCTTCTTGGCTTCACGGATACGTTCAGTTATATCCTCATTTATTAAACCTCGATCTTGCATCGAAACACTAAATTTATATTCTGATAGTCTGTCAAGATCAAATCTAGTTCCCGCTGAGACTGCGGAAGGCTCAATGATGGATAATTCCTCCATTATTATAATTAAGACAAATATTTAAATTAAATTTTAGTATATATATAATGATTCAAACAAAGAATCGATGTATTGAGCTCAAACTCGGATATACTTCTCCTTGTAACAAAGCATGCGTGAATGAATTCTGCTGCTACCACATACAAAGCGTTAAAAATGGTAGTCTACGACCAAAACCGTGTGTGCAAAGCGGTGTTGGAGTCAGAGGAAAAACTCAGTTATGTGCAAAATGCGGCGGTAAAAAATATAGAGAATTAAAACGATATTATGACAAAAAAAAATAATACTTTGACATTGTCAGGTAAATCTCCTATAAAAACCGTAGAAGATTATCTGGCCAGATTTCAAAACAATGATTTAAACAAATAATATTATATATAAATGGAGCAAAAAGAATTTGTGGCACATCGATAATTAAAAATTATGAGGCGTCTCGAGATGGTGTAATCAGGCACTGTTGATTAAAAAAAACAGTCGGTAGTGTTAATAAATTTGGTTATTTTAAATTCAATACCAGTGTAGATAAACATTATTTATCACATAAATTCATATTCGAATGTTTTCATGGGGTCATCGAAGATGGACTTGTAGTTGATCACATTGATGGAAATCCCAAAAATAATCATCTATCTAACCTGCAAGCTATTACACCAAGTCAGAATTCTGCACATGGAAATACTGGAAAATGTAAAAAGTTTGCAAGAAGAGCTATTAAAGCCATAAATACAGAAACAGGCCAAGAAATAACTTTTCCATCAATTAGTTCAGCTGCAAAACATTTTGGCACACATCCACAATCAGTACAATTTGTTGCAAATAAAACATACAAGTCTGCATATTCAAAAAAGTACGATCAGCGGATAATATTTGAATATGTCAGATAACTCTGTACTCTTAACAAAAAACAGAATAAATAAATATTTTTTTACTGTATAATTCGACTCTGTCAATTTTGCCAGCGGTTTTGTTTAGCCACAATTACAGTCAGGGGTCCACCTTCACTGTCGCTGCTCTCAGTGTCACTTTCATTTTTGACAGAATCAAGTAACATAATTTTTCTCAATTGCATTACACGATTGTCCACAATCTTTTTTCTTTCGTACTCGTGAGACAATTCGGACCTAATCTTTTCGATTGAACGTGCAAGAGGTGCAAATAGCTTCACCTGTGTGTCGTTTACCATTGCCAAGGATTCTAACATAGACTGATAAATTGATTTCACGAATCTATAATTGGATGGCAATGTGTATTTATTCTCGAATTTTCGTTGTTGTAATAATTCAAAATCACACATAATTTTCTGAGGATCAAGATTATGGAATATTTTTATTCCGTCATATTTTAATTTTTTAATAGCAGAAATAATATCATTAACGTTTTCATGGTTCATTATATAATAAATATTTCTTTAAAATAAAAAATATTCACAAAACATATAATCACAACACAACCCCATATGCGCTCCTAGATTGCCAAACAGCAAGCTCAGGGGCATTCGAAATATATCCCCATGTGAACTCCTAGGTTGTCAAACAACATCCTAGAAAGCTCAGAGGATATTCGAAATTAGACGAAACACATTTATACAGAATCAACCCCCATGTGAACCCCTAGGTTGTCAAACAACATCCTAGAAAGCTCAGAGGGTGATCCGTAATTTTTATTAACGACACAAACACAACACATAAACTTATCCTAAACTTATCCTAATGGACGGCACAAACACATAAACTTATCCTAATGAATATATAATTGTATGATTGTATGAATATGAATATATACAATGGTGATGACGAGGGAATCTTGTCTACGTCCAACAGATTTTGTACACTCTCCCCCATACAAAACCCCGGGGAGTGCAAAAGTACACCCACCACAAGGGTGTATGATAGGAGAGTGTATTTTGTCTGTTGTGGATTTCGAGGAAATTCTCCGGGTTCCCCCAATTAATAGCATCCGTCGTCGAATGCAAGATAATATATCTTTTGCATTCTTGGAGACTCGAACATACAGACAGTCTACTGAGCTTGATCTACGTGCAAACGCCTTAACACCTCGGCCACCGCATCTCTTATGAATATACAGTTAAATTTAAGTATATAACTATTTGCACTGTCTTACATGTGATTACTTTGGACTTGTATTTACTAATAGAATAAAATCATTTATTGTAGAACTGTAGCGTGAATTTACTTCAATTTTTCAAAAATAATTCATAAAATAATCGCATATTACATTTTCTGTATGAGTTATCGTTCGTTAGGTCAAAATACATTTGTTATAAGAGCTAAAAATAACTCTGATTTGTAATTCAACGCACCTGCATAAACGGACGTGAATTTAAGGTTATCAGAGTCAAAAGATGCATCAATATCCCTCTCTGTTACAAATTGCTGCTTCACTAACAGCTAATTGCTTACAGAGAACAAATAAATCACTAAATAATTAACGAAAACAAGATATCTTCGTCGTCTGTAAATCAAACGTAGTAGTAATGGAGATAATCGTTTAATTTCCTCTGCAGAGAGAGCAGAGTTATCTCACTTTATTACATGTGCAATTGCTTTAATCAAAGGAATTGATTATCACTCAGATTTTAATGCTTTTGAGTACTGTCTAACCCATCAGATTGAAGAAATCTAGCAAAATTTATTAATTTGATGGCGTATTTACACGACCAATGGAAAAATCTAGCAAAATTGAATAATTTGATTGGGTATTTACCCAAACAGATTATGAAAAATCAGTAAAAAAATAAATAAATATATTATTTCAGAATCAGATTTTTTTCTCCTAATTATATCAGGGAATATTTACTCAGACGTTCTATGAGCGTATATACAAATTAATAAGCAATTCCTCATCTCTTAGATCCAACAAGTATCCTGTCTGGTCGTTGAGTTTAAAATTTATCCTTGATAATAGCGGATTATGTACACGTAGATAAACTGGATTAATTGGCTCAGATACAATTAACCACCCGGGCGGCGCTTGAGGGCTAAATGAATATAATACATATCCTTGATGGGCCTGGTTAGACTTTGAAAGATCTACTTGATAACTACCATCAACTGCATCGCATATTAGATTGACTGCGATCGTTGATGTTATATTAACAATACCAGGTGAGATATGGCGGCCTCCACCGTATGGATCATTATTATATTTAAGAATAGTTGGTGGCGGGATTAATTTTCTCCATGAATCACATATTCTTTTAAAGTGTTCATCAATAAGATCATTAACTGATTTCTTTAGCTCTTCGGAGTTAAATCCCGGAATTATAAATGTTGGTAGTTGTTCTCTTGTAATTCTGAAATGTTTAAGAAATACTGTTGTAAACAAACAATTGAGTGGAACACGCTGAATTGGATCGTCTTCAGTAACTATATAATTTACTACGTATCTATCTGTTGCTGGTTTTATTAAATGTTTTTCTCTGTTAACAATAACATTATTCATAAATTCTAAGTCTGAAGCAACTTGATTCAAATGTTGTATTGTTTCAATCATTTGATTTTTTAAATCATCGTTGTAAGAAACATTAATACTTGAAAATAAATTTTGTAGATTATTAAATACACGTTCATGTTCAGATTTAATTGTATTAGCATATGAATTTATTAAATCAACATCGAGTCACTATTTTACCTTTTTTACCATCAATTGTACCTGTAAAATAGGTTTCTAGTCTATCTATATAATGTATAACTCTTTTATCGCCTAAATATTTTTGCCATGGGTAAGCATTTTCAACTTTTCGATATTCTGGCAGTTTTATAAATATTCTTTTATCTGTAACGAAATCAGATCCTTGTGGTTCTGGTGGTCCTTTATAAACTGGTTCAACTTCAGGCCAACCTAATACTGATCTGATCGAACTTTGATAAATATCTACAAAAATAATCAGTGGAATTTATTTCAATCACCGCTGATAATGTTGGTTCGTAAACAGTAATTGCTATTTTGGATTCTTTTCCTGTAATAGATTTAATTCTGCGTTGGAACTCATCGTTGATTTGTTCTATTTGATAACTGCCCGTTGGAATGCTAACTACTTGCCAATCAGGAGTTCCATCAGGTTTATTCTTATTTGCAAATACCAGC